>SZWC01001657.1:96891-129979 GCA_023375785.1 Penium margaritaceum
GTGTGTGTGTGTGTGTGTGTGTGTGTGTGTGTGTGTGTGTGTGTGTGTGTGTGTGTGTGTGTGTGTGTGTGTGTGTGTGTGTGTGTGTGTGTGTGTGTACAGAGTCATTCTCATGTTCAGAACCAGAAGGAGAAACTATCATTTTTTGGTTCCCAGTTGAAAATGATGAATGAGGGTCTTAGTGGTGTGGAAGGGCGGAGATGATGGTGGTCAGGTGGAAGGGGTTGTGCAACAGGTGGAGGCGGTGGTGCGACAGGTGGAGTTGGTGGTCGGATGTTGGCCACGGGGCTGAATTGATATCTCACTTTTATGAGAGGTGGAAGTTCTCAAGAGGTACAAAGAGATGACCCTTAAGAGCTGTGATGTGAATGGAGAGCATGGATTTTGAGAGGGAGGAATGGAGATGTAAGAATAATTGAAGTTTGCATGGAAACTGTCTGCAAACAATGTGATAAAAGGATCCCTATCTGAATGAAGGCATTCCAAATACACCACGAAGCACATGACAGGCTGTGTTGTTGGTGCACCAAAATCAAATGCAGCCTTCAATTACTGACGATAGCTGCAATTGTGGAATGGGGAATTCCACTACAACTATGCCGGATGCGAACATGCCACTGACGGTGCCAGAACAGTGTGCATGCAAGTATTTTTTGCACGAAATGGGCTGGTCGGCAAACTCTCAAATAGGTATGCGTCTGAAAGCAAACACAACACATCTAGCTAAAATGGATACGGTACCAAGAAAATACCCCTGGCATGGTAAAAAGGTTATGCTTAAAACTCTAACAAAAACTACAATCATTGCCTTTGTTTTACGTCTTGACCACCTTTCATTGTGTGCACATCGACTGTTGCATGTAGCATGAGCTGCCGCTGCCGCATGATTCGTCTAGTGCAGGCACCGCATGGCAATCACCCAAGACCACCACAGTCACATATGCCTTTCTTGGAGACATTGGAGGAAGCATAGATGTCATCTGACTTGGATGTAGTGGAGTTTGATACCATTGTGTCAAGGGATTTTGTGCCAACATGCCCGACTGCCGACGTTATGTTCAACAGGTTTATGACAACTTCGACCACCTTCCAGATCCTTCAAGAGAAGTATCGCTAACCATCTCAATGCTTCAACATTATTCATTTAACTTCTTCATGATGTTGGACATTTCAAACATGTGCCTCACATATGCTCGACATCTCCCAACTTCAGAGCAAGGTTTCTTGATTCCACAGCGCTAACAATGCCTAAGACTGAAATGCGACACTGTACTTGTTGGCCCGTGATTGGACTTTGCCGGTCTCCTTTTGAAATCGGATATGCATTGGATCAGACCACCAACTTGAAGTTGTGCCCCTCAAAGAGAGCTTGCCATGTGATTATGCTTGTTGTCAGAGTAGACCCTCGTAACAGTGGAGTACACCTCCAAACTTCTTAGCCACATCCAAACCAGTGTTCATCTCACGTTTGTCTGATGGAATGGCTCTAGAGGGGTTGGTAAGAACTGAGGTTCACTGTGAATTACGCCGTTTCTCTCAATGAGCACCAGCTCTGGCACTAGTGAAACGTGGTGATCCTTCAATTCAGTGTTAAGTTGTTGGAGAATATGCTGTATGAGGCTCTTGAGCCTGACATCTGCTGAAACATGCCGTTTTTTATTCACCCCTGCTTGCTCGTGCCTCTTACATCACTCAAGGTGTCATTCTGGCAGGAAATGGTTGTGACAGGGGATTCACCAAGCCGGACGGGTACAACTAGGGCGCAACTAGGGTTGCAACTAGGGCGCAACTAGGGCATAGCTAGTGCCTAACTGAGGCACAACTTGGGTGCTACTAGGGCGCAAGTAGGTCGCAAATATGCTGTAAGTAGGGCGCAACTAGGGCGCAAATAGGGCACAACTAGGGCGCAAGTACGGTGCAAGTACGGCGCAACTAGGGCGCAACTAGGGTGCAAGTAGGGCGCAAGTAGGACGCATGTAGGATGCAACTAGGGTGCAACTAGGGCGCAACTAGAGCGTAAGTAGGGCGCTAGTAGGGTGCAAGTAGGGTGCAACTAGGGTGCAACTAGGGCACAACTAGGACGCACATAGGGTGCAAGTAGGGTGCAACTAGGGTGCAACTAATGCACAACTAGGCACAAGTAGGACGCAAGTAGGGTGCAACTAGGGCACAACTAAGGCAAAGCTAAAGCCCAACTGAGACGCAACTAGGGTGCAACTAGGGCACAAGTAGGGCGTCACTAGGGTGCAAGAAGGATGCAAGTAGGGCCTAACTAGGGCCCAACTAGGGTACAACTAGGGCGTAGCTAGTGCCCAACCAAGGTGGAACCAGGACGCAACTAGGGTACAACAAGGGTGCAACTAGGGTGCAAGTAGGGCGTGAAGAGGACACACGTCGGGCGAATTTAAGGTGCAACTAGGGCGCAACTAGGGCGCAATTAGGGCGCGACTAGGGCGTAGCTTGTGCCCAACTGAGGCGCAACTATGGTGCAACTAGGGCGCAACAAAGGGGAAACGAGGACGCAACTAGGGCGCAACTAGGACACAAGTAGGGTGCAACTTGGACATAAGTAGGACGCAAGTAGGGTGCAACTAGGACGCATCTAGGGCGTAACTAGGACGCAACTAGGACGTAGCTAATGCCCAAGTGAGGCGCAACTAGGGTGCAACTAGGGTGCAACTAGGGCGCAACTAGGGCGCATGTAGGATGCACCTAGGGTACAACTAGGGAACAAGTAGGGCCCAAGTAGGGTGCAAGTAGGGTGCAACTAGAGCGCAACTAGGGTGCAACAAGGGCGCAAGTAGGGTGCACGTAGGCTGCAGGTAGGATGCAACTAGAGCGCAACTAGGGTGCAACTTGGGCGCAAGTAGGGCGCAAGTAGGACACAACTAGGGCGCAACTAGGGGGAAACTAGGATGCAAGTAGGGTGCAAGTACGATGCAACTACGGCGCAACTAGGGCATAGCTAGTGCCTAACTGAAGCGCAACTAGGTCGCAACTAGGGTGCAAGTAGGGTGCAACTAGGGTGCAAGTAGGGCGCAACTAGGACGCAAGTAGGGCACAACTAGGGTGCAACTTGGGTGCAACTAGGGCGCAACTAGGGCATAGCTAGTGCCCAACTAAGGTGCAACTAGGGCACAACTAGGATGCAAGTAGGACGCAACTAGGGCACAAACAGGGTGCAAGTAGGACGCAAGTAGGGCATAACAAGGACACAAGTAGGGTGCAACTAGGGCGCAAGTAGGGTGCAAGTTAGACGCAAGTAAAGTGCAACTAGGGTACAACCAGGGTGTAACTTGGATGCAAGTAAGGCGTAAGTAGGGTGCAAGTAGGGTGCAAGTAGGGCGCAACTAGGACACAACTAGGACGCAACTAAGGCACAAGTAAGGCGGAAGTTGGACACAACTAGGGCGTAACTAGGACGCAAGAAAGGCGCAAGTAAGGAAGAAGTAGGGCGCAACCAGGGCGCAACTAGGGCGCAACTAGGGCGCAACTAGGGCGTAGCTAGTGCCCAACGGAGGTACAACTAGGGCGCAACTAGGGCGCAAGTAGGGCGCAACTAGGGCGCAGGTAGGGCGCAAGTAGGGTGCAAGTAGGGTGCAAGTAGGGTACAACTAGGGTGTAGCTAGTGCCCAACGGAGCAAAACATGGGCACAACTGGGGCGCAAGTAGGGTGCAAATAGGGCTTAAGTAGGGCGCAACTAGGGCGTAAGTAGGGCGTAACTAGGGCGTAACTAGGACGCAAGTAGGGTGCAAGTAGGGCACAACTAGGTCGTAACTAGGGTGCAAGTAGGACGTAAATAGGCCGTAAGTAAGTCGCAAGAAGGGTGCACCTAGGGCGCAACTAGAGCACAAGAAGGGTGCAAGTAGGGTGCAAGTAACTAGGGCACAACTAGGGTGCAACTAGGACGCAAGTAGGGCGGAAGGAGGGCGCAACTAGGGCACAACTAGGGCATAACTAGGGCACAACTAGGGCACAACTAGAGCGGATCTAGAGAACAACTGAGACGCAACTAGAGCGCAACTAAGGCACAAGTAGGGTGTAACTAGGGCGTAAGTAGGGCACAAGTAGGACGTAACTAGGGCCCAACAAGGGCGCAACTAGGGTACAACTAAGGCGTAGCTAGAACCCAACTGAGGCGCAACTGGGACGTAACTAGGGCGCAACTAGGGCGCAAGGAGGGTGCAACTAGGGTGCAAGTAGGGCGTAACTAGGTCGCAAGAAGGGCGCAACTAGGACGCAAGAAGGGTGCAACTAGGGCGTAAGAAGGATGCATTAAGGGCGCAACTAGGGTACAACTAGGGCAAAGTAGGGCGCAACCACGGCGTAGCTAGTGTCCAAGTGAGGCGCAACTAGGGCACAACAAGGGCGCAATTAGAGCGCATCTAGGGTGCATGTAGGGCGCAACTAGGGTGCGACTAGGGTGCAACTAAGGAGCAACTAGGGTCCAAGTAGGGCGCAAGGAGGACGCAACTAGGGCGGAACTAGGGTGCAACTAGGGTGCGAGTAGGGCGCAAGTAGGACACAAGTAGGGTGTAACTGGGACGCAACTAGGGCGAAACTAGGGTGCAAGTAGGGTGCAAGGAGGACAGAAGTAGGACGTAACAGGGCACAGCTAGGGTGCAACTAGGGTGCAAGTAGGGTGCAAGTAGGGAGCAACTAGGGTGCAACTAGGGTGCAACTAGGGCGTAGCTAGTGTCCAACTAAGGTGCAACTAGGGTGCAACTAGGACGAAACTAGGGCGCAACTAGGACGCAAGTAGGGTGCAAGTAGGACACAACAAGGGTGCAACTAGGGTACAACTAGGGCGTGGCTAGTACCCAACTGAGGCACAACTAGGGCGTGACTAGGGAGCAACTAGGGCGCAACTAGGGCGCAAGTAGGTCGTTAATAGGGCGCAATCAGGGAGCAACTAGGGCGCAACTAGGGCGTAGCTACTGCCCAACTGAGGTGCAACTAAGGCAAAACTAGGATGCAACTAGGGCGCAACTAGGGCGCAAGTAGGCCGTAGATAGGGTGCAAGTAGGGCGCAAGCAGAATGCAAATAGGGAGTAAGTAGAGTGCAACTAGGGCGCAACTAGGACGCAACTAGGACGCAAGTAGGACGCAAGTAGGGCACAACTAGGGTGCAACTAGGGTGTAAGTAGGATGCAAGTAGGGTCCAACTTGGGCGCAAGTAGCGCATAACTAGGGTGCAACTAGGGTGCAACTAGGGCAGAACTAGGATACAAGTAGGACGAAAGCAGGGCGCAACTAGGGTGCAACTAGGGCGCAACTAGGGTGTAACTAGGGTGCAAGGAGGCACAAGTAGGACACAAGTAGGGCGCAACTAGGGTGCAACTAGGAAGCAGCTAGACAAAAATAGGGTACAACTAGGACGCAACCACGGCGCAGCTAGGGCGCAACTAGGGCGCAACTAGGGTGCAAGTAGGGTGCAAGTAGGGCGCAACTAGGGCACAACTAGGGCGCAACTAGGACGCAAGTAGGGCGTAAGTGGGACGCAACTAGGGCGCAACTAGGGTGCAACTAGGACGCAACTAGGGTGCAACTAGGGTGCAACTAGGGTGCAACAAGGGTGCAACTAGGGCGTAGCTAGTGTCCAACTGAGGCCCAACTAGGACGCACCTAGGGCGCAACTAGGGCGCAACTAGAGCGCAACTAGGGCGCAACTAGGGCGCAACTAAGGCACAACTAGGGTGTAAGTAGGTCGCAAGTAGGAAACAGGTAAGGCAGAACTAGGGCTAACTAAGCCGCAACTAGGGCGTAGCTAGGGCCCAACTGAGGCGCATCTACGGCACAACTAGGGCGCAACTAGGGCACAAGTAGGGCGCAACTAGGGTGCAACTAGGGTGCAACTAGGGCGTAGTTACAGCCCAACTGAGGCACAACTAGGACCCAACTAGGGCGCAAGTAGGGCGCAACAAGGGTGCAAGTAGGACGTATCTAGGGCAAAACTAGGAGGCAAGTAGGGCGCAAGTAGGGCGCAAGTAGGACGTAACTAGGGAAAAACTAGGAGGCAAGTAGGGCGCAAGTAGGACGCAAGTAGGACGCAACTAGGGCGTAACTAGGGCGCAACTAGGTCGTAGCAAATTCCCAACTGAGGCATAATTAGGGCACAACTAGGGCGCAAGTTGGGTGCAACTAGTGAGTATCTAGGGCGCAACTAGGGTGTAACTAGGGGACAATGAGGGCACAACTAGGATGCAAGTAGAGCGTAGAAAGGGCATAACTAAGGTACAACTAGGACACAACTAGGACACAAGTAGGGTGCAAGTAGGGGGTAACAAGGACGCAACTAGGGCGTAACTAGGATACAAGTAGGGCGCAAGTTGGGCATAAGTAAGGCACAACTAGGGCACAACTAAGGCACAACTAGGACGCAAGTAGGGCACAAATAGGGCGCAAGTAGGGCACAATGAGGATGCAACAAGGGTGCAACTAGGACATAAGTAGGACGCAAATAGGGCGCAACTACGATGCATCAAGGGTATAACTAGGGCGCAACTAGGGCGCAAGTAGGGCATAGGTAATACCCAACTGAGGCTCAACTAGGGCACAATTAGGGCGCAACTAGGGCGTAAGTAGGGTTCAACTAGGGCAAGTAGGGCGTAAGTAGGGCGCAAGTAGGGTGCAACTAGGGGGCAACTAGCGCAAGTAGGACGCAAGTAGGGTGCAACTAAGGTGCAACTAGGGCGTAAGTAGGGCGCAACTAGGGTGCAACTAGGGCGCAACTAGGGCACATGTAGGGCGCAAGTAAGACGCAACTAGGACTCAACTAGGGCACAACTAGGGCGCAAGTAGGACACAACTAGGGCGCAACTAGGACGCAACTAGGGTGCAACTTGGGCGCAACTAGGGCGTAGTTAGTGTCCAACTGAAGCGCAACTAGGGTGTAACTAGGACGCAACTAGGGCACATCTAGGGCGCAAGTAGGGCGGAACTAGGGCTTAACTAGGGCGCAAGTAGAGCGCACATATTGCGCAAGTAGTGTGCAATATAGTGCAACTAGGGCACAAGTAGGCCGCTAGTATGGCGCAACTAGGGCGCAACGAGGGCGTAACTAGGGCACAACTAGGAAATAGCTAGTGCCCAACTGAGGCAGAACTAGGGCACAACTAGGATGCAAGTAGGGTGCAACTAGGGAGCAACTAGGACGCAACGAGGGTGTAACTAGGGGACAAGTAGGGCACAACTAGGACACAAGTAGGGCGTAATTAGGGCACAACTAGGGCACAACTAGGGCACAACTAGGGGGCAAGTAGGGTGCAAGTAGGGGACAACTAGGATACAACTAGGGGCAACTAGGGTACAAGTAGGGCACAAGTAGGACACAAGTAGGGTGCAACTAGGGCGCAACTAGGGCGCAAATAGGACGTAAGTAGGGTACAATCAGGGCAAATCTAGGACAAAACTACGACACAAGTAGGGCGCAAATAGGGTGTAACTAGGATGCAACTTCAGTGCAACTAGGACGAAACTAGGGCAAACTAGGGCACAACTAGGGCGTAGGTCGTGCCCAACTGAGGCTCAACTAGCGTACTAGGGTGCAACTAGGCCGTAAGTAGAGTGCAACTAGGGCAAGTAGGGCATAAGTACGGTGTATGTAGTGTGAAAGTAGGGTGTAACTAAGGTGCAACTAGGGTGCAAGTAGGGTGTAACTAGGGCGCAACTAGGGCGTAAGTAGGGCGCAAGTAGGGTGCAACTAGGGGGCAACAAGGGTGCAAGTAGGGTGCAAGTAGGGTGCAACTAGGGCGCAAGTAGGGTGTACGTAGGGCGCAAGTAGGGCATAAGTAGGGTGTAACTAGGGTGTAACTAGGGCGCAAGTAGGGTGCAAGTACGGTACCAGTAGGGCGCAAGTGGGGCACAAATAGGGTACAACTAGGGCACAAGTAGGATGCAAGTAGGGCGCAAGTCGGATGGAACTAGGAAGTAACTATGACGCAACTAGGGCGCAAGTAGGACACAACTAGGGCGCAACTAGGACGCAATTAGGGCACAACTAGGACGCAACTAGGGCGTAGTTAGTGTGCAACTGAAGCGCAACTAGGGCGTAACTGGGGTGCAACTAGGGTGCAACTAGGGTGCAACTAGGGCGCAAGTAGGGCGCAACTAGGGCGCAAGTAGGGTGCAATTAGGATGCCAGTAGGACGCAACTAGGGTGTAACTAGGGCGCAAGTAGGGGGTACATAGGACGCACTATAGCGTAAATAGGATGCAACTAAGACGAAAGTAGGGCGCTAGTATGGCGCAACTAGGGCGTAACTAGGGCGCAACTAGGGCCCAAATGGGATGCAAGTAGGGCGCAACTAGGGCGCAACTAGGGCACAACTAGGGTGCAACTAGGGTGTAAGTAGGACACAAGTAGGGTGCAAGTAGGACGCAAGAAGGGAACAACTAGGGCACAACAAGGACGCAAGTAGGGCTCAAGTAGGGTGCAATTAGGGTGCAACTAGGGTACAACTAGGACACAACTAGGGCACAACTAGTGCGCAACTAGGGCATAGCTAGTGGCCATTTGAGGCGTAACTAGGGCACAACTAGGGTGCAACTAGGGCGTACCTAGGGCACAGGTAGGGTGCAAGTAGGGTACAAGTATGGCGCAACTAGGGCGTAACTAGGGCGCAACTAGGGCATAGCTAGTGCCCAACAGAGGCCCAACTAGAGAGGATCTAGGATGCAAATAGGGTGCAACTAGGGCGCAACTAGGGCGCAAGTAGGGCGCAAGTAGGGCACAACTAGGGCGCAACTAGGACGCAACTAGGACACAACAAGGGTGTAGCTAGTGTCCAACTGAGGCATAATGGGGCACAACTAGGGAGCAACTAGAGCACAATTAAAGCGCAAGTAGGACGGAACTAGGGCGCAAGTACGGTGCAAGTAGAATGCAAGTAAGGCGCAAGTAGGGTACAACTAGGGGGCAACTAGGGCGCAACTAGGGCGCAAGTAAGGCGCAAGTAGGGCACAACTAGGATGCAACTAGGGTACAAGTAGGGCGCAACTAGAGCGTAGCTAGTGTCCAACAAAGGCACAACTAGGGCGCAAGTTGGGCACAACTAGAACGCAAGTAGGGTGCAACTAGGGTGCAAGTAGGGCGCAAGTAGGATGCAAGTAGGGTGCAACTTGGACGTAACTAGGGTCGAACTAAAGTGTAGCTAGTGTCCAACTGAGATGCAACTAGGACACAAATAGGGCGCAACTAGGACGCAAGTAGGACGCAACTATGCTACAGCTAGGGCGCAACTATGGCGCAAGTACGACGCAAGTAGGGTACAAGGAGGGCGCAAGTAGGACACATGTAGGGCACAAGTAGGAAGCAAGTAGGACGCAAGTAGGGTACAACTAGGGCACAACTAGGGCGCAACTAGGGTGTAGCTTGTGTCCAGCTGAGGCGCAACTAGGGCACAACTAGGGTGCAACTAGGGCGCACCCAGGTCGCACGTAGGGTTCTGGTAGGGCACAAGTATGGCGCAATTAGGATGCAACTAGGGCATAGCTAGTGCCCAACTGAGGCGTAACTAGGAAGCAACTAGGGCACAACTAGGATGCAACAGGGGTGAAACTAGGGCCCAACTAGGGCGCAAGTACGTCGCAAGTAAGGCGAAAGTAGGACGCACCTAGGACGTAACTAGGGCACAACAAGGACACAAGTAGGGCGCAAGTAGGGTACAACTAGGGCGCAATTAGGGCGCAACTAGGGCGCAACTAGGGCATATCAAATGCCCAACTGAGGCGCAACTAGGGCGCAAGTCGGGCACAACTAGGGCGCAAGTAGGGCGCAACTACGGCGCAAGTAGGACACAAGTAGGACGCAAGTAGGGCGCAACAAGGTTGCAACTAGGGTGCAACTAGGGTGTAGCTAGTGCCCAACTGAGGTATAACTAGGGCGCAACTAGGATGCAAATATGACGCAACAAGGACGCAACTAGGACGCAACTAGGACACATCTAGGACACAACTAGGGTGTAACTAGGACGCAAGTAGGACACAAGTAGGGTGCAAGAAGGGTACAATTAGGGTGCAACTAGTGTGCAACTAGGGCGCAAGTAAACCGTAAGTAGGGAAAAAGAAGGGTGCAAGTAGGACACAAGTAGGGCGCAAGTAGGAAGCTGGTAGGACGCAAGTAGGACACAAGTATGGTACAACTAGGGCACAACTAGGGCGCAACTAGGGCGCAAGTACAGTGCAAGTAGGGCGCAACTAGGGCGCAACTAGGATGCAACTAGGGCACAACTAGGGTGCAACTAGGGTAAAACTAGGGTGTAGATGGTGTCCAACTGAGGCGCAACTAGGACGCAAGTACGGTGCAACTAGGACGCAACTAGGGCGTAAGTAGGGTGCAAGTACGGCGCAAGTAGGGCACAATTAGGGCACAACTAGGACACAACTAGGGCATAGCTAGTGCTCAACTAAGGCGCAACTAGGGAGAAACTAGGGCACAACTAGGGCGCAACTATGGCGCAACTAAGGCGCAACTAGGACACAACTACGGTGCAACTAGGGTGCAACTAGGGCGCAAGTAGGGCGCAACTAGGGCGTAGCTAGTGCCCAACTGAGGCGTAACTAGGACATAACTAGGACACAACTAGGGTGCAACTAGGGCACAACTAGGGCGCAAATAGGGTGCAAGTAGGGTGTAAGTAGGATGCAAGTAGGGTACATCTAGGGCATAAGCAGGGCGCAAGTAGGATGTAAGTAGGACGTAAGTAGGACACAAGAATGGCGCAACTAGGGCACAACCAGGGTGCAAGCAGGGTGCAAGTAGGGTGTAACTAGGGGGCAAGTAGGGCTTAACTAGGGTGCAACTAGGGCACAACTAGGACGTAACTAGGGTGCAGCTTGGGTGCAAGTAGGGCGCTAGTAGGGCGCAACTAGGACGCAACTAGGATGCAAGTTGGGCGCAAGTAGAAGCACCTAGTGGCCAACTGAGGCACAACTAGGGTGCAACTAGGACGCAACCAGGGTGCAAGTGGACTGTAACTTGGGCACAAGGAGGGCGCAAGTAGGGGCAAGTAGGGCGCAACTAGGACGCAACGAGAGTGCAACTAGGGCGTAGCTAGTACCCAACTAAGGTGCAACTAGGGCGCAACTAGGGCGTAGCTAGTGCCCAACTGAGGCACAACTAGGGTGCAACTAGGGTGCAACTAGGACGCAAGTAGGGTGTAACTAAGGCACAAGTAGGGCACAAAAAGGGCAGAAGTAGGACACAAGTAGGGTACAACTAGGATGCAACTAGAGTACACCTAGGGCGTAAGTAGGACGCAAGTAGGACGCAACAAGGCCACTACTAGGACGCAACTAGGGTGCAACTAGGACGCAAGTAGGGCGCAAGTAGGGTGTAACTAGAGCGCAAATAGGGTACAACTAGGGCACAACTAGGGTACAACTAGGGCGTACCTAGAACACAACAAGGGTGCAAGTAGGACGCAAGTAAGGTGCAACTAGGGCGCATCTAGGGCGCAACTAGGACGCAAGTAGGGCGTAATTATGACACAAGTAGGACGGAACTAGAGAAAACTAGGGCGCAACTAGGGCGCACATAGGGTGCAAGTAGGATGCAACTAGGGCGCAACTAGGACGCAACTAGGACGCAACTAGGACGCAACTAGGGCACAAGTAAGGCACAAGTAGGGTACAAGTAGGGCGTAACTAGGGCGCAACTAGGGCACAAGTACGACGCAAGTAGGTCGCAACTAGGGCGCAACTAGGACGCAACTTGGGAGCAACTAGAGCGCATCTAGGGCGTACCTAGGGTGCAACTAGGACGTAGCTAGAGCCCAACTGAGACACAACTAGGGCACAACTAGGGTGCAAATAGGGCACAACTAGGGCGTACGTTAGGTGTTAGAAGGGCGTAACTAGGACACAACTAGGGTGCAACTAGGGTGCAAGAAGGGCGTAGCTAGTGTCCAACTGAGGGACAGCTAGGGTGAAACTAGGGCGCAACTATGGCACAAGTAGGGCGCAACTAGGGCCCAAGTAGGGCACAAGTAGGGCACAACTAGGGTGGGAATTAGGACACAACTAAGGCATAACTAGGGATTAGCTAATTCTCAACTTAGGCACAACTAGGATGGAATTAGGGCACAACTAGGGCGGAACTAAGACGCAAGTAGGGTGCAACTAGGGTATAAGTAGGGTACAACTAAGGCGTAAGTGAGGCGCAACTAGGGTGCAACTAGGGCGCAAGTAGGACGCAACTAGGGCACAACTAGGGTGCAAGTATGACACAAGTAGGACGCAAGTAGGGCCCAACTATGGCGTAACTAGGATGCAACTAGGGCGCAAGTAAGGAGAAAGTAGGGCACAAGTAGGGCGCCACTAGGACACAACTAGGATGCTACCAGGGCGCAGTAGGACGCAACTAGGGTACAACTAGGGTGCAACTAGGGCGCAACTAGGGCACAAGTAAGGCACAAGAAGGTCGCAAGTAGGACGCAAATAGGGTGAAACTAGGGCACATCTAGGGCGCAAGTAGGGTGCAAGTAGGGTGTAAGCAGGGAGCAACTAGGGAGCAACTAAGGTGCAACTAGGGTGCAACTAGGACGCAAGTAGGACGCATGTAGGGTGCAAGTAGGATCCAACTAGGATGCAACAAGGGTTCAACTAGGGCACACGTAGGACTCAAGTAGGACACAACTAAGGCACAACTAGGGTGCAACTAGGGTGCAAGAAGGGTGCAAGTAGTGCGCAAGTAGGATGCAAGTAGGGCGCAAGTAGGGCACAACTAGGGCGCAAGTAGAACACAAGTAGGACGCAACTAGGGCGCAACTAGGGCATAACTAGGGCGTAAGTAGGGCGCATGTAGGACACAACTAGGGCGTAACTAGGGTACAAGTTGGGTGTAACTAGGGTGTAACTAGGGTGAAACTAGGATACAAGTAGGGTGCAAGTAGGGTGTAAGTAGGGTACAACTAGGGTGCAACTAGGGCGCAACTCGGACGCAAGTAGGACGCAAGTAGGGTGCAACTAGGGCAAAATTAGGGTGCAACTAGGGCGTAACAAGGGCGCAACTATGGCGCAACTACGGTGTAACTAGGGTACAACTAGGGCACAACTAAGGCGTAGCTAGTGCGCGAGTGAGGCACAACTAGGGTGCAACTAGGGCACAACTAGGTTGCAACTCTGAAGCAAGTCGGGTGCAAGTAGGACGCAAGTAGGGTACAACTAGGGCACAACTAGGGTGCAACCAGGACGTAGCTAGTGTCCAACTGAGGCACAACTAGGGCGCAACTAGGGTGAATCTAGGGTGTAACTAGGGAGTAAACAAGGCACAAGTAAGACGCAAGTAGGGTATAAGAAGGGCACAACTAGGGCACAAATAGGACACAAATAGGGCACAACTAGGCGTATCTAGTGCCCAACTAAGGTGCAACTAGGACACAACTACGGCGCAATTAGGGCACAAGTAGGACGCAACTAGGGCGCAAGTAGGGTGCAGGTAGGGAGCAAGTACGATGTAACTAGGGCGTAACTAGGACGCAACTAGGGTGCAAGTAGGACACAACTAGGATACAAGTAGGGCATAAGTAAGGCGCAAGTAGGACACAATTAGGGTGCAACTAGGGCACAAGTAGGGTGCAAGTAGGGTGCAAGTAGGGCGCAACTATGGCACAACTTGGGTGCAAGTAGGGCCCAAGTAGGGCACAAGTAGGGCGCAAGTAGGGTGCAACTAGGTCGCAACTAGGGCGTAACTAGGACGCAAGTAGGGTGTAACTATGGCGTAACAAGGGTGCAATTAGGGTCCAAATAGGGTGGAAGTAGGGCACAACTAGGGCATAACTAGGGCATAACTAGGATGTACATAAGTCGAAACCAAGGGGCAACTAGGGCGTAGCTATTGTCCAACTGAGGCGCAACTACGGCGTAACTAGTGCGCAACTAGGGCGCAAGTAGGGCACATGTAGGGCACACGTAGGGCGTAACTAGGGCACAAATAGGGTGCAACAAGGGTGCAACTAGGACGCAATTAGGGCACAAGTAGGCCGCAACTAGGGCGCAAGTAGGACACAAATAGGGCGCAAGTAGGGCACAACTAGGGCATAACTAGGATGCATCTACAACGCAAGTAGGACGCAAGTTGGACGCAAAAATGGTGCAACTAGGGTGCGACTAGTGTACAACTAGGAACAAGTAGGAAGCAAGTAGGATGCAAGTAGGGCGCGACTAGGGTAAAACTAGGGCGCAACTAGGACGTAAGTAGGAAATAAGCAGTGTGCAACTAGGGTGCAACTAGGGCACAACTGGGGCACAACTAGGATGCAACGAGGTCGCAACTAGGGCATAGCTTGTGCCCAACTGAGACACAACTAGGGTGCAACTAGGGCGCATCTAGGACGTACCTAGTGTCCAACTGAGGCGCAACTAGGGCACAACTAGGACGCAAGTAGGGCGCAACTAGGGTGAGAGTAGGGCACAACTAGGACACAACTAGGATGCAACTAGGGCATAGCTAGTGTCCAACTGAGGCGTAACTAGGGCGCAACTAGGGTGCAAGTCGGACACAACTAGGGCGCAAGTAAGGCACAACTAGAGTACAAGTAGGACGCAAGTAGGGCGCAATTAGGGTACAACTAGGGTGCAAGTAAGACGCAACTAGGGCGTAGCCAGTACCCAACTGAGGCGCAACTAGGGTGCAACTAGAGCGAAACTATGGTCTAACTTGGACAAAAGAGGAGACAACAAGGGCGCAACCAGGACGCAACTAGGGTGCAAGTAGGGTGCAAAAAGGACGCAACTAGGGTGCAACTAGAGCGCAAGTAGGACGCAATTAGGATGCAAGTAGGATGCAAGTAGGACGCAACTAGGGCACAACTAGGGTGCAACTAGGGCGCAACTAGGGAACAAGTAGGGTGCAAGTGGGGCGTAAGTAGGGCGCAATTAGGACGCATCTAGGGTGCAACTAGGACACAACTAGGGCGCAACTAGGACGTAACTATGGCATAACTAGGGCGCAACTAGGACGCAACTAGGGCGCAACTAGGGCGCAACTAGGGTACAACTAGGGTACAACTAGGGTACAACTAGGGCGTAGCTAGTGTCCAACTGAGGCGTAACCAGGACACAGCTAGTGCGCAAGTCGGCCACAACTAGGGCGCAAGTAGGGCACAACTAGGGCGCAGGTAGGACGCAAGAAGGATGTAACTAAGGCACAACTAGGGCGCAACTAGGACATAGCTAGTGTCCAATTGAGGCGCAAATATGACGCAACGAGGGTGCAAGTTTGGCGCAACTTAGGCGCAAGTAGGGCGTAACCAGGGCGCAACTAGGGCATTACTAGGGCCCAACTAGGGTGCAAGTAGGGTGCAAGAAGGGTGCAATTAGGACCTAACTAGGGCCAACTAGGGCGTAAGTACGATGCAAGTAGGGAGCAAGTAGGTCGTAACTAGGGCGCAACTAAGGCGCAACTAGGACGCAACTATGGCGCAACTAGGGCGCAACTAGGGAGCAACTAGGGCGGGCGTGACTGGGACGCTACTAGGACGTAGCTAGTGCCCGACTGAGACGTAACTAGGGTGCAACTAGGGTGCAACTAGAGTGCAACTAGGGTGCAACTAGGGTGCAACTAGGGTGCAACTAGGGTGCAACTAGGGTGCAACTAGGGTGCAACTAGGGTGCAACTAGGGTGCAACAAGGACGCAAGTCGGGCGCAAGTAGGGCATAAGTAGGGTACAACTAGAGCGCAACTAGGGCGCAACTAGGACGTAGCCAGTGCCCAACTGAAGCGCAACTAGGGTGTAACTAGGGTTCAACTAGGGCGCAACTAGGGTGCAAGTAGGGAGCGAGTAGGATGCAAGTAGGACGCAAGAAGGGCGTAACTAGGGCACAAGTAGGGCCCAACTAGGCGTAACTAGTACCCAACTGAGGCGTAACTAGGACGCAACTAGGGTGCAACTAGGTTGCAAATAGGACGCAACTAGGGAGGAAGTAGGGTGCAAGTTGGATGCAATTAGGACGTAACTAGGACGTAACTAGGACGCAACTAGGGCGCAAGTAGGGCGCAACTGGGACGCAAGCAGGGCGTAAGTAGGACGCAACTAGGGTGCAACTAGGGCACAACTAAGGTGCAAGTAGGGCGCAACTAGGGTGCAAGCAGGGCGTAACTATGGTACAACTAGAGCGCAACTAGGACGTAACTAGGGTCCAAGTAGGGCGCAAGTAGGGCGCAACTAAGGCATAACTAGGGCAAAAGTAGGGCGTAACTAGGACGAAACTAGGGAGCAACTAGGGCGTAGCTAATGCCCAACTAAGGCGCAACTATGGCGCAACTAGGGCGCAACTAGGGCACAACTAGGACGCAAGTAGGAGCGAGTAGGGTGCAAGTAGGACGCAAGTAGGGCATAACTAGGGCACAAAAAGGGCATTACTAGGCGTAGCTAGTGTTCAACTGAGCCACAACTAGGACACAAGTAGGGTATAACTACGACGCAAGTAGGACACAACTAGGACGCAAGTAGGACGGAAATAGGATGCAAGTAGGGCGTAACTACGACGTAACTAGAACGCAACTAGGCTGCAAGTAGGGCGCAACTAGGAAACAAGTAAGGCGTAACTAGGGCGCAACTAGGGTGCAACTAGGGTACAAGTAAGGAGCAAGTAGGACACAAGTAGGACGTAACTATGGCATAACTAGGGCACAACTAGGACGCGAGTAGGGCTCAAGTAGGGCACAAGTAGGACACAAGTAGGGCGTAAATAGGGTGCAAGTAGGGTGCACCTATGGCGCAACTAGGGCACAACTAGGGTGCAAGTAGGGTCCAAGTAGGGTCCAAGTAGGACATAAGAAGGACGCAAGTAGGACGCAAGTAGGGTGCAACTATGGCATAACTAGGGTGCAACTAGGACGTAACTAGGACGCAAGTAAGGTGCAACTATGCCGCAACTAGGACACAACAACGTCGCAAATAGGGCGCAAGTAGGGCGCAACTAGGGCATAACTAGGGCGTAACTTTGGCATAACTAGGACAAAACTAGGGTACAACTAGGGCATAGCTAGTGTTTAACTGAGGTGCAACTAGGGCACAACTAGGGCACAACTAGGGTGCAAGTAGGGGGCAAGTAGGGTGCAAGTAGGGAGCAACTAGGGCACAACTAGGACGCAACTAGGACATAGCTAGTGTCCAACTGAGGTACAACTAGGGCGCAACTAGGGCGCAACTAGGGCGCAAGTAGGGCGCAACTAGGGCGCAAGTAGGGCACAAGTAGGGCGAAATCAGGGTGCAAGTAGGGCGCAACTAGGGTGCAACTAGGGTACAACTAGGACGTAAGTAGGGCACAAGCAGGGCGCAACTAGGGCGCAAGTAAGGCGCAACTAGGGTGTAAATAAAGTAAAACTAGGCCGCAACAAGGACGCAACTAGGGTACAAGTAGGGTAAAAGAAGGACACAAGTAGGGTACAACTAGTGCGCAAGTAGGGTACAAGTAGGGTGCAAGTAGGGCACAACTAGGGCACAACTAGGGCACAAGAAGGGCACAAGAAGGGTGGAACTAGGGCACAACTAGGGCGCAACTAGGACGCAAGTAGGACGCAACTAGGGCGCAACTAGGGCGCAAGAAGGGTGCAAGTAGGACGTAACTAGGGCGTAACTAGGACATTACTCGGACGCAAGTAGGATGCAAGTAGGACACAAGTAGGATGCAAGTAGGTTGCAACTAGGAGGTAACTAGGATGCAATTAGGGTGCAAATAGGGTGCAAGTAGGTCGCAACAAGGGCGCAACTAGGGTGCAACTAGGGTGCAACTAGGGTGCAACTACGGCACAACTAGGGTGCAGATAGGGCATAACTAGGGTGTAACTAGGGTGCGACTAGGGCACAACTAGGGCGTAGCTAGTGTCTGACTGAGGTGCAACTAGGGCGCAACTAGGACACAAGTAGGGTGCAAGTAGGACACAAGTAGGGTGCAACTAGGACACAACTACGGTGCAACTAGGAAGAAACTAAAGCACAACTAGGGCGCAGGTAGGGAGCGAGTAGGGTGCAAGTAGGATGCAAGTAGGGCGCAACTAGGACACAAATAGGGCAAAACTAGGCATAGCTAGTGCCCAACTGAGGTACAACTAGGATGCAACTAGGGTGTAACTAGGACACAAGTAGGACATAACTAGGATGCAAGTAGGGCGCAAGTAAGTTACAAGTTGGACGTAACTAGGGCATAACTAGGGCGCAACTAGGGCACAAGAAGGGTGCAACTAGGATGCAAGTTGGGTGTAAGTAGGGCGCAACTAGGATGCAACTAGGGCGCAACTAGGGTGTAAGTAGGATGCAAGTACAGCATAATTAGGACATCACTATGACACAACTAGGGAACAACTAAGATGCAAGTAGGGCCCAAGTAGGACCAAGTAGGTTGCAAGTAGGGCAGAAGTATGGCGCAAGTAGGATGCACCTATGGCACAATGAGGGCGCAACTAGGGCGTAGCTAGGACGCAAGTAGGGTGCAACTATGGCGCAACTAGGACACAACTAGGTCGCAAATAGGGCGCAAGCATTCCACAACTAGGGCATAACTAGGGCACAACTAGGGCGTAACTAGGACGAAACTAGGGCGCAAGTAGGGCGTAGCTAGTGTACAACTGAGGTGCAACTACAGCGCAACTAGGGTGCAACTAGGGCGCAACTAGGACACAACTAGGACGCAAGTAGGACGCAAGCAGGGTGCAAGTAGGGCATAACAAGGGCACAACTAGGGCACAACTGGGGCATAGCTACTGTCCAACTGAGGCACAACTAGGGCGCAACTAGGGCGCAACTAGGGTGTAACTAGGACGCAACTAGGGCGCAACTAGGGCGCAAGTAGGGGGCAAGTAGGGTGCAAGTAGGGAGCAACTAGGGCGTAACTAGGACGCAACTAGGGCATAGCTAGTGCCCAACTGAGGTGCAACTAGGGTACAAATAGGGCGCAACTAGGGTGCAACTAGGGTGCCAGTAGGGCGCAAGTAGGGCACAAGTAGGGCGTAAATAGGAGGAAACTAGTGCACAAGTAGGGCGCAAGTAGGGCGCAACTAGGGCGCAACTAGGGTGCAACTAGGGCACAAGCAGGGCGCAAGTAGGGCGCAAGTACGGTGTAACTAGGGCGCAACTAGGGTACAACTAGGACTCAAGTAGGACGCAAGCAGGGCGCAACTAGGATGTAAGTAGGACGCAACTAGGGCGCAACTAGGACGTAACTAGGGTGCAAGTAGGGTACAAGTAGGGCACAACTAGGGCGCAACTAGTGTGCAAGTAGGGTGCAAGTAGGACGCAAGTAGGGTGCAACTAGGGCACAACTAGGGTGCAAGTAGGGTGCAAGAAGGGTGTGAATAGGGCGGAACTAGGGCACAACTAGGGCACAACTAGGAAGCAAGTAGGATGCAAGTAGGGTACAACTAGGGCACAAAGAGGGTGCAAGTAGGGTGCAACTAGGGCGCAACTAGGGCATAACTAGGGTGCAAGTAGGGCGCAAATAGGGCATAAATGGGGGGCAAGTAGGGTGCAACTTGGACGCAACTAGGACGCAAGTAGGGCGCAAGTAGGGCGCAAGAAGGTTGCAATTAGGGCATAACTAGGGTGCAACTAGGGCGCAACTATGGCACAACTACGGCACAGCTAGGGCAACCTAGGGTGCAACTAGGGTGCAAGAAGGGTGTGAATAGGGCGGAACTAGGGCACAACTAGGGCACAACTAGGAAGCAAGTAGGATGCAAGTAGGGTACAACTAGGGCACAAAGAGGGTGCAAGTAGGGTGCAACTAGGACGCAACTAGGGCATAACTAGGGTGCAAGTAGGGCGCAAATAGGGCATAAGTAGAGGGCAAGTAGGGTGCACCTAGGACGCAACTAGGACGCAAGTAGGGCGCAAGTAGGGCGCAAGAAGGTTGCAACTAGGGCATAACTAGGGTGCAACTAGGGCGCAACTATGGCACAACTATGGCGCAACTAGGGCAACCTAGGGTGCAACTAGGGTGCGACTAGGGCTGAGCTAGTTCCCGACTGAGGCGCAACTAGGGTGCAGCTAAGGCACAACCAGGGCACAACTAGGACACAAGTAGGACGGAAGTATGGCACAAGTAGAGTGCAAGTAGGACGCAACTAGGAGGCAAGTAGGACGCAACTAGGACGCAACTAGGGCGCCTGTAGGGAGCAAGTAGGGTGCAAGTAGGATGCAAGTAGAACGCAACTAGGGCACAAATAGGGCGTAATTAGGCGTAGCTAGTTCCTAACTGAGGCATAACTAGGACGCAACTATGGCAGAACTAGGGCGCAAGTAGGACGCAAGTAGGGTGTAACTAGGGTGCAACTAGGGTGCAACTAGAGTGTAGCTAGTGCCCAACTGAGGTGCAACTAGGGTGCAACTAGGACAAAAATAGGGCGCAACCAGCGTGCAAGTAGGGCGCAACAAGGGTGCAAGTAGGGTGCAACTATTGCGTAACTAGGACACAACTACGGCGCAACTAGGACGCAACTCGGACGTAACTAGGTCGCAACTAGGGCGTAGCTAGTGCCCAACTGAGGCACAACTAGGGTGAAACTAGGGCGCAAGAAGGGCAAAACTAGGGAGCAAGTAGGGCACAATTATGGAGCAACTAGGGCATAAGTAGGGCACAACTTGGGCGCAACTAGGGTGCAAGTAGGGCGCAAGGAGGGCACAACTAGGTCGTAAGTAAGGCACAACTAGGAAGCAAGTAGGGTGCAACTAAGACGCAACTAGGGTGCAACTAGGGTGCAAGTAGATTGCAAGTAAGACGTAAAAAAGGTCCCACCAGGGTGCAACTAGGGCGCAAGTAGGGTGCAAGTAGTGCGCAAGTAGGACGCAACTAGGGCGCAAGTAGGGTGCAACTAGGATGCAACTAGGGTGCAATTAGGACGAAAGTAGGATGCAAGTAGGGCGTAACTAGGGTGCAACTAGGACGCAACTACGGTGCAAGTAGGACACAAGAAAAGCACAACTAGGGTACAACTAGGGCGCAACTAGGGCACAAGTAGGGCGCAACTAGGATGCCACTAGGGTGCAACCAGGATGCAAGTTGGACACAAGTAGGGCGCAAGTAGGGTGTAACTAGAGCGCAACTAGGGCGCAACTAGGGCGTAGCTAGTGCTCAACTGGGGCACAAATAGGGCACAACTAGGACGCAAGTCGGGCGCAACTAGGGCACAAGTAGGGTGTAACTAGGGTGAAACTAGGGCACAACTAGGAATTAAGTAGGGCGTAGCTAGTGCCCAATTGAGGCACAACTAGGGCGCAACTAGGGCGCATGTAGGATGCAACTAGGACACAAGTGGGGCACAACTAGGGTGCAACTAGGATGTAACTAGGGTGCAACTAGGACGCAAGTAGGGCGCAAGTAGGGCGCAACTAGGGCACAACTAAGTTGCAAGTAGGGGGCAAGTAGAATGCCATTAGGACCTAACTAGGATACAACTAGCGAGCAACTAGGGCGCAAGTATGGCGCAAGTATGGCGCAACTATGGCACAACTAGGGCGCAACTAGGGACAGAAAATTCACTTATTTTAACCAATGTCAAATTTAAAATAGCCATAACTCCTCAAAAAAATACTTTTTAAAACAAAAGAAAAAATCCCTTACTCTCTATTTTTTCAGGGTTGAAGGGTCGGGCAATGGTTTGCCTTCCAAACTGAATATCCTAACGAAGGAAAGTGCGCATCCATCCTACATCCATCCGGGAGAAGAAGTAGGTTTTTAAATTTATAGAGAATTTCCTCCTTTATCTATACACCGGACCGTAAGAATCTACACCATACAGAGTGTCGATACAATGAGGACAAAATTTGTTTAACTCTAATCTATTGGGAGTGTTCCGACGTTTGTTTTCTTTTTTTTGGTTACAAGTAGTACATTCCAAGGATATAGTGATTCTTACATCATAGAACATTGATCATTTGAAGAGAGAGTAATCAAGTAGGGTGGAAGTAGAGTTCAACTACGGTGCAACTAGGACGCAACTAGGACGCAACTAGGGTGCAACAAGGGCGCAACCATTGCGCAACTAGGGCCCAAGTAGGACGCAACTAGGGTGCAGCTAGGGGGAAACTAGGGCATAGCTAGTGCCCAGCTGAGGCGCAACTAGAGCGCGACTAGGGTGCAACTAGGGCGCAAGTAGGGCACAAGTAGGGTACAACTACGGCGTAACTTGGGCAGAACTAGGGTGCAAGTAGGGCGCAATTAGGGCGCAACTAGGGCGTAACTAGGACGTAACTAGGACGCAACTAGGGTGCAACTAGGACGTAGCTTTCACCCAACTGAGGCACAAGTAGGGCGCAAGTAGGGCACAAGTAGGGCGGTACTAGGATGCAAGTAGGACACAACTGGGGTGCAAGTAGGGTGCAAGTAGGACACAACTATGGCGCAACTAGGGCACAACTAGGGCGTAGCTAGTGTCCAAGTGAGACGCAAGTAAGGCACAACTAAGGCGCAAGTAAGGCGTAGCTAGTGTCCAAGTGAGGCGCAAATATGGCGCAACTAGGGCGCACGTAGGGTACAAGTAGGGCGCAACCAGGGCACAACTAGGATGCAACTAGGGCGTAATACGGGCGCAGGTAGGGCTCAGGTAGGATGCAACTAGGGTACAACTAGGGTGCAACTAGGGCGCAAGTAAGGCACAAACAGGACGCAAATAAGGCATAACTAGGGTGTAACAAGGGCGCAAGTAGGGAGCAAGTAGTGCCCAACCAGGGTGCAACTAGGGCATAAGTAGGGTGCAACTAGGGCACAAGTAGGGCGCAACTAGGGTACACCTAGGGCGCAACTAGGGCATAACTAGGGTGTAGCCAGTTCCTAACTGAGCAGCAGCTAAAGCGCAATTAGGGCACAAGTCGGACGCAACTACGGCGCAAGTAGGATGCGACTAGGGCGTAACTAGGGCGCAACTAGGGTGCAACTAGGGCGTAGCTAGTGCCCAACTGAGGCACAACTATGGTGCAACTAGGACAGAAGTAGGGCGCAACAAGGGCACAAGTAGGGCGTAACTAGGGTGCAACTAAGGCGTAAGTAGGGCGCAACTAGGGTGGAATTATGGCGTAAGTAGGATAAAATTAGGATGCAACTAGGGGACAATTAGGGCGCAAGTAGGACGCAAGTAGGATGCAAGTAGGATGCACGTAGGACACAACTAGGGCGCAACTAGGGCGCAACTAGGGCACAACTAGGGGGCAAGTAGGACACAAATAGGGCGCAAGTAGGGTGCAACTAGGGTGCAACTAGGGCGCAACCAGTTCCCAACTGAGGCGCAACTACGACGTAACTAGGACGCAACTAGGACCGAGTAGGGCGCAACTAGGGTGCAACTATGGCGCAACTATTGCGCAAGTAGGGCGGAACTAGGGAGCAACTAGGGCACAACTTGGATGTAAATAGGATACAACTAGGGCGCAAGTAGGATGCAACTAGGACAAGTAGGGCGTAAAAGGGTGCAAGAAGGTACAAGTAGGGCGCAACGAGGGCGTAACTAGGGTGCAACTAGGATGCAAGTACGACGCAAGTAGGGCACAAGTAGGGCAAACTAGGGTGCAACTAGGGTGAAACAAGGGTGCAACTAGGGTGCTAGAAGGGTGCAAGTAGGGCATCATTAGGATGCAAGTAGGGTGCAACAAGGGTACAACTAGGGTGCAACTAGGGTGCAACTAGGATGAAAGTAGGGTGCAAGTAGGGTGCAACTAGGGCGCATCTAGGGTGCAACTAGGGCGCAAGTAGGACGCAAGTAGGGTGCAAGTAGGAATCAACTAGGGCACAAGTAGGGCGCAACAAGGGTCCAAGTAGGGCGCAAGAAGGGTGCAACTATGTCGCAACTAGGGCACAACTAGGGCGCAACTAGGGTGCTACTAGGGCGCAAGTAGGGCACAACTAGGATGCAACTAGGGTGCAAGTAGGACGCAAGTAGGACCTAACTAGGGCGCAACTCGGGCGCAACTAGGGTCTAAGTAGGGCGCAACTAGGGTGCAAGTAGAACATAAGTAGGGCGCAAGTAGGGGCCAACTAAGGTGCAGCTAGGGCGCAACTAGGACGCAACTAGGACGCAACTAGGGTGCAACTAGGACGCAAGTAGGACGCAAGAAGAGAAAAAGTACAATACATCTTGGGCGTAACTAAGGCGTAACTAGGGTGTAACTAGTGCCAAAGTCAGTGGCAACTAGGACGTAACTAGGGTGTAACTAGGGCGCAAGTAGGGCATAACTAGGTTGCAAGTAGGGTGCAAGTAGGATGCAAGTACTGCGTAAGTAGGGCGCAACAATGGCGTAACTACGGTCCAAGTAGGGCACAACTAGGGCACAACTAGGGTGCACGTAGAACGCAAGTAGGGTACAACTAGGGTGCAACTAAGGTCTCAACTAGGGGGCAACTAGGACGCAACTAGGGTGCAACTAGGGTCCAACTAGGGTGCAACTAAGGCGCAACTAGGGCGTAGCTAGTGTCCAACTCAGGCGCATCTAGGGCACAACTAGGGCGCATGTCGGGTACAACTAGGGTGAAAGTAGGCAGCAACTAGGGCGTAAATATTATACAACAAGGACGCAATTAGGGTGCAACTAAGTTGCAACTAGGGTGCAACTAGGGTGTAGCTAATGCCCAACTGAGGCGCAACTAGGGTGCAACTAGGACGCAAGTAGGATACAACTAGGGCCCACGTAGGGTGAAACGAGGGCGGAAGTAGGACGCAACTAGGATGGAACTAGGGCGCAACTAAGGCGCAAGTAGGGCGCAAGTAGGGTGCAACTAGGGCGTAACTAGGGTGCAACTAGGACGCAAGTAGGACGCAAGTAGGACGCAAGTAGGCCGCAACCAGGGTGCAACTAGGACGTAACAAGGACGCAAGTAGGACACAATTAGGACGCAAGTAGTGTGCAACTATGACATAACTAAGATGCATCAAGGGCGCAAGTAGGGTGCAAGTAGAGCGCAACTAGGGCATAACAAGGACGCAACTAGGGCGCAACTAGGGCGCAACTAGGGCATAACTAGTGCCCAACTGAGGCGCATCTAGGACGCAACAAGGGTGCAACTAGGGTGCAACTAGGGTGCAAGTAGGATGCGAGTAGGACGCAAGTAGGGCGCAACTAGGGTATAGCTAGGGCACAACTAGGGTACAACTAGGGCGCAACTGGGGCGTAAATAGGGCGCAAGTAGGGCGCAAGAAGAGCACAAGTAGGATACAACTAGGGTACAACTAGGGTGCAACTAGCGTGCAGCTAGTGCCTAACTGAGGTGCAACTAGGGTGCCACTTGGGCGCTACTAGGGCGGAACTAGGGCGCTAGTAGGACACAACTAGGGTGCAAGTAGGGCGCAAGCAGGGCACAAGTAGGGTGCAAGTAGGGCCCAACTAAGGGGCAACTAGGGCGCAAGCAGGGTGCAAATAGGGTGCAACTAGGATGCAACTGTGGCGTAACTAGGGCGAAACTAGGACGTAGCTAGTGCCCAACTGAGGCGCAACTAGGGTGCAACTAGGGTGCAACTACGGCACAACTAGGACACAAGTGGGGCACAATTAGGGTGCAGGTAGGACAAAACTAGGGCGTAACTAGGGCACAACTAGGGCGTAGCTAGTGCCCAACTGAGGAGCTACTAGGGTGTAACTAGGACGCAACTACAACGCAACTAGGGTGCAACTAGGGTGCAACTAGGGTGCAACTAGGGCGAAAGTAGGGTGCAAGTAGGGCGCAAGTAGGGCGTAGTTAGGGCGCAACTAGGCCGCAACTAGGGCGTAGCTAGTGCCCAACTGAGGTACGACTAGGGCGCAACTAGGATCAACTAGGGCACAACTAGGGCACAACAAGGGCGAAGCAGGGTGCAAGTAGGATGCAAATAGGTTGTAAGTAGGACGCAAGTAGGGCGTAAGTAGTGTGCAACTAAAGTGCAACTATGGCACAACTAGGGCGCATGTAGGGTGCAAGTAGGGTACAAGTAGGGTGCAACTAGGGTACGACTAGGGCGCAACTAGGGCTCAAGTAGGGTGCAAGTGGGGCGCAAGTAGGGAACAACAAGGGTACAAATAGGGTGTAACTAGGGCGCAAGTTGGACGGAACTAGGGCGCAACTAGGGCACAACTAGGGCGAAAGCAGGGCACAATTAGGGCACAACTAGGGCGCAACTAGGGCGCCACTAGGGTGCAACTAGGGTGCAACTAGGATGCACCTAGGGTGCAACTAGGGCGTAGCTAGTATCCAATTGAGAAGCAAGTAGGGTGCAACAAGGGCGCAACTAGGGCGCAAGTAGGGCGCAACTAGGGCGTAAGTAGGGTGCAAGTAGGGCACAACTAGGGCGCAAGTAGGATGCAAGTTGAGCGCAACTAGGGTACAACTAGGCCGCATCACAACTAGGGCGCAACTATGGGAGTAGCTAGTGTCCAACTGAGGCACAACTAGGACACAAGTAGGGCGCAACTAGGGCACAACCAGGGTGCAAGTAGGGTATAACTAGCGTGCAAGTAGGAAGCAACTAGGGTGTAACTAGGGCGTAAGTAGGGTGCACGTAGGGCGCAACTAGGACGCAACTAGGGTGCAAGTAGTGTGCAATTAGGACGTAGGTAGGGTGCAATTAGGACGCAAGTAGGGCACAACTAGGACGCAACTAGGGTGCAACTACGGTGCAAGTAGGGTACAAGTAGGGCACAACAAGGGCACAACCAGGGCGCAGGTAGGGTATAACTAGGGTGCAAGTAGGAAGCAACTAGGATGCAACTTGGGCGCAAGTAAGGCGCAACTAGGACACAACTAGGGCGCAAGTAGTGTGCAATTAGGGCGCAGGTAGGGTGCAATTAGGACGCAAGTAGGGCGCAACTAGGACGTAACTTGGGTGCAACTACGGTGCAAGTAGGGCACAAGTAGGGCACAAATAGGGTGCAACTAGGGTATAACTAGGGCGCAAGCAGGGCGCAAGTAGAACGTAACTAGGGTGCAAGTAGGGTGCAACCAGGGTGTAGCTAGTGTCCAAGTGCGGAGTAACTGGGGTGCAACAAGGGCACACCTAGGACGCAAGTAGGGCGTATGTAGGGCGCAAGTAGGGCACAAGTAAGGCGCAACTATGGGGCAACTAGGGCGCAACTAGGACATAGCTAGTGTCCAACTGAGGTGCAACTAAGGCACAACTACAGCGTAACTAGAGCTCAACTAGGATGCAACTAGGCCGCAACTAGGGCGTAACTAGGGTGCAAGAAAGGCGCAAGTAGGGCGCAAGTAGGGTGCAAGTAGGGTGCAACTAGGATGCAACTAGGACACAATGAGGGCATAGCTTGTCCCCAACTGAGGCGCATCTAGGGCGCAACTAGGGCACAACTAGGGTGCGAGTAGGGAGCAACTAAGACGTAAGTACGGCGCAAGTAGGGTGCAAGTACGGCGCAAGTAGGGCGCAACAATGGCGCAACTAGGGCGCAAGTAGGGCACTTCTACGGCGTAAGTATGGCACAAATAGGGCACAACTAGGATGCAAGTAGGGCGCAACTAGGGCACAAGTAGGGCACAACTGGGGGATAACTAAGGGGTCAATTGCTTCAGCTCGCATGACTTCGCCAACTAATGCTTCTAACTAGAATGCCTTGAAAACTATTTCCGTCGCCTAGAGCCTGCGCAACTTTTTTGCGCTGCCTAGAACTAGTTTCGGCGCTTCGAAAGCCGACGAAGTGCGTCAGATGAAATAGAGCAGACATTCAAAGGGATACGATATCTTTCGGGTCACATGAGGGCTTCTCAACGCAAGAAGATGGAGAAGGGTATATATGAGCCATACAACTGCGTGGAAGAAAACGACGAACATGTTAGAATTTGAGTGAAGATAAGGTCGTAAATTCATGATACTTAAACTTTCCTCTATCATAATAAAGGGGCCTTGTCAACTCTCGTTCGATAGAGAATGGAGAAGAGGTTATTTAAACAAAAGATCACTAAAATCAGAATAATAAAGAATATTTAAGTCCACAATAAATCGGTTAATTATTTTTAAAACATGCTTTTCATGTCATTTGGTGTATGGAAATTGAGATAAAATGAGAACAATGCAAAAGTAGACTAGAGGAAAAAGGATGAGATCTTGAAATCATGAAAGAAGAAGTATAAAACTTACAAAACTACTGTTTTGTATTTTATTAATAATATTAATTTTATATTATTCTCATTTTTACCTAATAATAATAAAAAAAGAAATAATACTCATCTGTAAAGTTTAAACATTGTACAAGTCAGATCTCTTGATTTTTAACAAACCAGAAATTTTGTAATAATGTGTATCATTTAATTAATAAATTTCCTCATGAATTAATTTCAAAATATGATTTTACTTGAACGAAAATAGTATTTACACAAATTAATATACATATGTATATGTATATGTAAGACAAAATACAATAATTAATCATCACTTTTATAGAATAAATATATAACATAGTTTTAGACGTTTAATTACAAAAACAAGACTTTTCTACAGGTGAAATAATGAATTATAATGTGTTCACTATGTTTAGAATTAAAATAATCGAATAATAATTCATAAATGATTTTGATGTGTCAATTTAAAACTTAACATTTTATTAATTAAACTTCTAAACATGGATATGAAAAACGTCTTTCACACTGATTCTATTTAAATGAGAAAATAAACATATAATAACACTTATTAACTTAAATGGGGGAAATTATAATTTAGATTTGAATTAGTTTTTCTTGTACATATCAACATATAAATAAATGTTTAGTAAGGTTATACTATAAAAATATATATCAAATCAATAAAATAACAAACTAATGCATGTTTCAATTCCTTTGACTCTACACACATTTCTAAAAATTAGTTATCTCCTTATTTTTCAGCAATAGGTTAGTATGGCCTTTTAAATCTGGATACAAGTGATGGACATAAAAAAACATGTGCAAAATCTATCGCAAACTGTATAAATATTACATAAAATAAAAAAATGAATAGAAATTGGAATCTATTTTCATTGTGATAAAATATTTCATGAAAAGCGATATGAAAACCTTTTTGTAAATACTATTTCTAATACAATTATTATGTATTAAAAACTTTAAATTTTAATGTAAATGATATTATAATTTCACTTATTTTCTATTTGTTTTTTCATTTAAATCTATTTTATAAACTTTGGTGTTTTTTATGTAATTTTATCAGAGTTATCTGAACATATCTTCAATTTTATTAAGTTTTATGTTCTATTTAATGCGTCTTCTATCATGAATGTTAGATTATTGAGAAGTGATTTACAAAACAATCACGATATATAATATTATTTATAGATTTTTTAAGAACACGCTCATGAAGTAATACATTCCATAGAAAATTTAGCACTAGATTCGAAGGACCATTGATTATTAAAACTTACAAAGCCCAACAAAATCCAAATAACATTCCGTTTTTTGTTTATTTACCTATTTTGAATATGAAATATTTTTAATGGATTCATAAAAAATTATTTGAATATTTTTCATAGTTTGGTCTGATTATGAAGTATTAATACAAAACTAAAATTTCATGGCTTTGATGTGAACTAGTGAATTCATAAGGAAATTATACCAGCATGAAATGGTCTTCTATTAAGAAAAGAGTTGTTTTTAACTGATTGAATGTAGTGGTCTCAATCTACAATATTATATTATTATTTTCATATTATGAAAAATTAAAAATCACTTGTTTTATAGGCTATCACGAATAAATTTCTCTCTTACTTGTGATGAAAAATATTTATAAAAATGTTGAGTATTCACTAAGTTGAAGGGAATTCGTTGAGATAATACACGTGAATTTAATCAATCCTCCCATCCATTGCTTTGAAATACTGCTTGAATGTTTCTTCGTCTTGCTTTCAATGTCCATGATGTTTGTTGGATGTACTTTACTGCTTTGTTTCCAAATGCCCCTTTTGGACTTGAATCATTGTTCGGTCCTTCGAAAGTTCTTTCTGTTGCATCTGATGTACGCTGCCGGAAGTCGAGGCGCAAAAAGTGGTTCTAGGTATCGCAAAAAAGTTGCGCTGGCTCTAGGCGACGGAAATAGTTTTCGAGGCATTCTAGTTAGAGGCATTAGTTGGCGAACTCGTGCGAGCTGAAGCAATTGACCCATAACTAAGGCGCAAATAGAGCACAACTAGGGTGCAGGTATGGTGCAAGTAGGGTGCAACTAGGACACAACTAGGGTGCAACTAGGGGACAACTAGGGTACAAATAGGACGCAACTAGGGCATACCTTGTGCCCAACTGATGCGCAACTAGGGCACAACTAGGGCACAACTAGGGTGCAAGCAGGGCACAAGTTGGGCGTAATTACAGCACAACTAGGGCGCAACAAAGGAGTACCTAGTGCCCAACTGAGGTGTAACTAGGGCACAACTAGGGCGTAACTATGGCGAAAATATGGGGTAACTAGGGCGCAAGTGGGGCGCAAGTAGGGCGTAACAAGGGGATAACTAGGGCATAACTAGGGCGTAGCTAGTGTCCAACTAAGGCGCAACTAGGGTGCAACTAGGGCATCACTAGGGCACAACTAGGGTGCAAGTAGGGCGTAAAATAGGTGCAAATAGGGCACAAGTAGGGTGCAAGTAGGGCGCAAGTAGGGTACAACAAGGGTGCAACTAGGGCGTAACTAAGACGCAAATTGGGCGTAAGTAGGGTGCATATAGGGCACAACTAGGTAGCACTTAGGGCACAAGTAGGGTGCAAGAAGGGCGCAAGTAGGGCACACCTAGGGTGCAACTAGGGCGTAACTAGGGCACAAGTAGGATGCAAGTAGTGCACAACTAGGACACACCTACGGCATAACTAGGACACAACAAGGACGTAGCTAGTGTCCAACTGAGGCGCAACTAGGACGCAACTAGGGTGCAAGTCGGACACAACTAGGGCGCAAGTAAGGTGCAACTAGGGCACAAGTAGGGTTCATTTAGGGTGCAACGAGGACGCAACTAGGGTACAACTAGGGCGCAACTAAGATGTAGCTAGTGTCCAACTAAGACGCAACTAGGGAGCAGCTAGGGCGCAAGTATGGCGCAACTAGAGGGTAACTAGGGTGTAACTAGGGCGCAACTAAGGCGCAACTAGGGTGCAACTAGGACGCAAGTATGGCACAAGTAGGGCAAAAGCAGGGCATAACTTGGGTGCAACTAGGCTATAAGTAGGGTGCAAATAGGGCGCAAGTAGGGTACAATTAGGATGCAACAAGGACGCAAGTAGGATGCAACTAGGGTACAACTAGGACGCAACTAGGGTGATGTAGGACACAAGTAGGACACAAGTGGGGCACAACTAGGGTGCAACTAGGGCGTAGCGACGGCGTAAGTAGGGCGCAACTAGGGCATAACTAGGGTACAACTAGGGCGCAACTAGGGTGCAAGTAGGGCGCAACTAGGGTGCAACTAGGGCACAACTAGGGAACAAGTAGGGCGCAAGTAGTGCGCAACTAGGACGCACCTAGAGCACAACTAGGACACAACAAGGGCGTAGCTAGTATCCAACTGAGGCGCAACTAGGGCGCAACTAGGGTGCAAGTCAGGTGCAACTAGGGCGCAAGTAGGGCGCAACTAGGGCACAGGTAGGATTCATTTAGGGTGCAACTAGGACGCAACTATGGTACAACTAGGGCGCAACTAGGGTGTAGCTAGTTTCCAACTGAGACGCAAGTAGGGAGCAGCTAGGGCGCAAGTAGGGCGCAACTAGGGTGCAACTAGGGTGCAACTAGGGCGTAACTAGGGTGCAACTAGGGCGCAACAAGGGCACAAATATGGCACAAGTTGGGCGCAACTAGGAAATAACTAGGGCGCAACTGGGGTACAAGTAGGGCGCAAGTAGGGTGCAAGTAGGGAACAACTAGGATGCAACAAGGGCGCAAGTAGGACGCAACTAGGGTACAACTAGGACGCAACTAGGGTGAATGTAGGGCGCAAGTAGGACGCAAGTGGGGCACAACTAGGGCACAACTAGGACCCAACTAGGGTGCAACTGAGAACTAAGCTACGAAGATAATGAGACCAACGGCGCTTTGTTTCGTTAAGCGTGGAGCACGTGAGGTCCAAAAACCCTAATACGAAGTAGAAAAAGTAGTACAAGTCCTCTGGTAACAACTCTACCCCTTGTTACGGGTGAGACTCGATAGTCGAGTCTCACCCATCGGCGGCGAGCAAAGCTCGCCGCCGCTCGACGAGGTGCGAGGGCGAAATCGCCCTGTGTGCCCAGAAAAGGTGCGTTCGCACCTTCGAAGTCAAAAACTAGGTCAGAGAGTAGGAAACCTAAACTAGACCTACAAACATGCGAGTTGGGGTCTAATCTAGGTCACGCATCACAGCGAGCACAGTATGCCACATAAATCACAAGGACACAAATAGGTTTGCTAGCGGGGGCAGGCAAGGGTCGACGGCCGGCGGAGCGCGTGAGACAAGGGAGCAACGCCGCCACGTGACAGGCTTGGCGAGCACGTGTCTCCTCAATCAGCGTGGATCACCACCGACCGCCGATTCCTCATGCACTGCACACCCGCGGGCACATACGCATGAAAACATATATAGAGGGTTATCATGCCCCCTTGGCCGAGGGTGTTGCAGGCATGCAACCAAGCAGATGGAGTTGAGACATAAGGGAGGATGATGGAAGTTCCTTAGTGAGAAAGTCAGCGAGTTGCTCACTTCTAGGCACACCTCACACTTGGACAATGTCTGCTTCCACTGCTTCTCGGACAAAGTGATGTTCAACGCCTATGTGCTTAGTGCGTGGGTGCAAAACACCGTCATTTGCCGTGATGCGACGTGCAGCAGAGCTATCACTGTACAGTGGTACGGCCTCCACAACCATGCCCAGCTCCCCCAACAGCCGTTGCAGCCAAGTTGCTTCACATGCGGCTTCTCCCAATGCCATGTACTCTGCTTCAGCCACACTGCGTGCAACACATGACTGCTTTGCACTACGCCATGACACAGTGGTGCCCCACAAACGGAAGACATACCCCCACCGACTGCGTGCATTGCGGTCTCGTGCATAGTCACTGTCACAGTACCCATCGAGCAAGGGACCAGTACCAGGGGAGAAGACGAGGCCCATGGATGCAGTGTCAAACACATAACGCAGAAGTTTCAGCAAAGCCTTTTGATGTGCACTGCGGGGTTGCTG
>SZWC01001657.1:130437-142659 GCA_023375785.1 Penium margaritaceum
CTGGACAGGTCTGTTTTGTACTGGGGTCAGACCAGGTGGCGACCCTGCGGAGTCTGCACTGGTGCTTGCAAGGTCAGCCGGTGTAAGCAAGTCAGTAGGGACCGGTGTGTCTTGGGCCGTGACCTTGTGCTCTCTTGACGGTCGTGTAACCTTAGGTTGTGTGGTGGGGACAAAGATGGGGACACTCACGTACTCAGGGTATCGTTCAGGAACAGTGAGCACAGGTGCATGCTTGAGTCCCTTGAACGCCTTGTATGGCATGTGTTCTAGGAAGGACGCATCACGACTCTCGACAAACGTATGCTGCACGGGATCCCAAAACCTCCATGCCTTCGAGGCATGAGAGACTCCGACAAAGACACACCATCTGCCTCGTGGACCCAGTTTATGGCTGCGTTGTGGGTCAGCAAGCCACACACACGCCATAGTGCCCCACACCCGTGCAGGGCGTAAATCTGCCTTCTGCTTGAACCATCTCTCCCAGGGAGTGACGGTCCTGGGCAGAGGCCCTTGGGGTATTCTGTTCCACACCCAAGTAATGTACTTGACAGCTTCCTCCCAGAATCCAAAGGTCAGGCCAGACTCTGCTAGCAGGGTACGCAACGCATCGCCTAATGTTCTATGCCATCTTTCGGCCACCCCGTTTTGTTGAAGTGTATACGGTGCGGTAGTTTGATGCACAATGCCTTTAGCTTTTAGGTCTGTTTCTAGTGGACCTAGAAATTCTCCACCCCTGTCTGTACGGAGGATGCGTAGAGAGCACCCAGTCTGTCGCTCAGCAAGGGGAATCCACTCCATGATTGCCCGTTGTGCATCTGCTTTGGTTTTGAGCAGGAACGCCCAGCGGAAGCGGCTGTAGTCATCTGTCAGTGTGATAACGTACAGTGACGCGTACTGGACTGAGGGGATCGGCATGGGTCCAGTTAGGTCAGCATGCACCAGTTCAAGGGGTACCTCGCTGATATGTTGTGACAAAGGAAAACTCTGTCGGTGTGCCTTTCCTTCTTGACAGTTCAGACAGGCAGATGCCTTGAGGCCGTGAGGACAGTCGTCTGGGCTCAGTCCATGTGCAGGTTGGTGCTTCAGTAGTTCGGTAACCAGTTCTGTGTTGATGTGGGCCAGTCTTCTGTGGATGAGCTCAGTGTGCTTTGGGTCTGTTTTGGTCATGATGTGGGTCTGTGGACGGTTGGAGGGCAATGCTGGGAACAGGGTCAAGCGGTACAGCATGCCAGTATGCAAGGGTCCGTCAGCCCACAACGCACCGTGTGCATCAAACAGCATGCATTTTTCTGCTTGTGTCAGCGTTGACATGCCCAATTGGCAATCCAACTGCCCCCCTGACAACAGGTTCACCTTCAGCCGAGGAACATACAAAATCCCAGTCAGCCACATTACCCCTCCCGGTGCTTGCAATGCAACAGTCCCAATGCCCTCCACCCTCAACATCTCCCCTGAGCCCGTCCGCACTCCTTCCACATCATGAGTGGCATACAGAGACACAAACAACTGACGATGAGGTGACATGTGATGTGACGCTGCTGTGTCAAACAACCACTCATGCATGGGCAAGACATGTGATGTAGTGATGTGCGTGTGCCCAAGGCACGGACCTGGCTGGGAAGCTGCAGTAGTCTCTAGAGGAAAGGTGATGGGCACAGCTTCCTGCATGTCGGAAGTGTGCGGGGTCGCCATGTCGTCGTACATGCGCTGGGCCCACTCTGGGACGGGCACCGGAGCCGTGGCGAACGATGGCACTGGCAGCCCATAAGGCCCAGGCTGTGGCGTCATCTGCTGCAGAGGCTCCGGGTGAAGCTGATGATGAGGCGTCAGTCCAAAGGTGGCTGCTGCTACAGGTTGGTAGGGGTGCACCCCAGGTGGCCCATATCCACCGTAGTGCTGCACTAGGGGAAGCTGCTGCAGTGGCTGATGCTGCTGCTGTACCTGCCTCTGCTGCTGTTGTGTCTGCCTCTGCTGCTGTTGTTGTTTCTCCATCATCTGCCTATGGAGGGAAGGGCACCGGCGCCAAAAGTGCCCAGTCTGGTTGCAGTAGCTGCACCTCTGGTTGCCATGGCCGCGACCACGGCCGCGACCACCACCACCAGACCAGCCACGACCCCCACTAGAGGATCCTCCTGGGGAGATGAATGATGTCTGATTCGCTGTAGCAGCAGTGGAAGATGAGCCCTGGTGTGCATATGCTGTCGGTGGCGCCGCTGTCATGTCGCGAGCCTCGCCCTTCAGTATGTCTTCGTAGTTGCGCAGCTCCTCAAAAACGGAGGCGAGGTCGATGAGCTCAATCTCAGCGACTGGGTGGCGACGCAGCAAGTCTCACCGGAACTCCTTGTACTGCTCGCCGAGGTGGAGCAGCACTACGTCCAGCCACTCAAGGACGGAGCACGAGGCACCTAGACCCAAGAGTCGTCGGCGAATGTCCATGGCCTCATCCCAGAATTCAGCAACCGGCGCGCCTGGTTTAGGGTAGAGATTGCGCAGGCGATCTCTCAGCGTCACGACGAGAGTCATGCCCTGTTCTTCTTGGCGCGTGGGCAGGTGGCGTCAGGCATCATGCGGTCATGCTGCACCACTTCGTGGGTCGGAGGGATCCTCACCTCGCCCGCCAAAGCGAAAGTGGCGCAGAGCGTAGGCTTAGGGGTCTGGCAGTGCGCGGGTTAGTGCATTGAATGCGCGCAGTAGCATGAGGTCAGTTGCAGTATCTGGGGGAGGACGAATGTAAAGTTCCTCCAACCCATGTTCTGCTGCCCAGGACAAGAAGATGTCCCTCCATGCCAAGTAATCCCTCGTCCCCAGCTGCGGGGGAGACAGTTCCTTTTGGCCTAGTCCAAGCTGCGCCATTGCGGCAGCAGTGAGGGTGACATTAGGAGCGTTGCCACCACTGCCGTCACCTCCATTTGTCCCATCTACCTCGCTCATGGTGCTTGGGGAGTGGGTTTGGTGCTCTACCTAGCTCTGGATGGTGCTGAAAGGGACCAAGGAAATTTTGGCAGCAATTCGCCGGGCCCACTTTGGGCCCAGTTTTCTGCCGAGAGCCCGAAGCTCTATAGGGAAGCCACCAGAAACGTCCTGGAGTCCTGCAAGTGCAATCCCGCCCCCCCAAATCCTTTGTCCACCCTTAGAGTCGCAGTTGGGCACCTTGGGGAGGGCCTTAATGAGGCGTGGGATCTTCTTTCGGCGGCGGCTCTTCGTCCCAAGCGTCCCTCGCATGCGCAAAGCCCTGCTAGGGCTTGCGCTCCCCCTCAGGGCTGGTTCGAAGCCCTGGAGCAGCTTCGCCGCCTTGCCCTAGCCCGACAATCCTCGCCGACGTGGCGTCCAAGTGGCGGCCGCCCCTTTCTTCGGCTCCTACGGTCGGCTGTGACCCTTCTCAGGCCCGGAAAAGAGCTCTGATACCATGAGAACTAAGCTACGAAGAGAATGAGACCAACGGCGCTTTGTTTCGTTAAGCGTGGAGCACGTGAGGTCCAAAAACCCTAATACGAAGTAGAAAAAGTAGTACAAGTCCTCTAGTAACAACTCTACCCCTTGTTACAGGTGAGACTCGATAGTCGAGTCTCACCCATCGGCGGCGAGCAAAGCTCGCCGCCGCTCGACGAGGTGCGAGGGCGAAATCGCCCTGTGTGCCCAGAAAAGGTGCGTTCGCACCTTCGAAGTCAAAAACTAGGTCAGAGAGTAGGAAACCTAAACTAGACCTACAAACATGCGAGTTGGGGTCTAATCTAGGTCACGCATCACAGCGAGCACAGTATGCCACATAAATCACAAGGACACAAATAGGTTTGCTAGCGGGGGCAGGCAAGGGTCGACGGCCGGCGGAGCGCGTGAGACAAGGGAGCAACGCCGCCACGTGACAGGCTTGGCGAGCACGTGTCTCCGCAATCAGCGTGGATCACCACCGACCGCCGATTCCTCATGCACTGCACACCCGAGGGCACATACGCACGAAAATATATACAAAGGGTTATCAGCAACTACAGCGCAAGTAGGGCGCAACTAGGGTACAACTAGGGCACAACTAGGGTGCAGCTAGTGCCCAACAGAGGCGCAACTAGGACGCAAGTTTGACGCAACTAGGACGGAAGTAGGGCATAACTAGGGTGCAACTAAGGCGTAACATTTTCATTTATGAAAAACATTTTCAATCCAGCGCCATTTTTTCATAGTCTGTAGCACCTGTTGCCATTGCTTCTAAAGAACTCTGTGCATTGCAAACTGTCGTACCTCCATCACCAAAGTCCTTGTCAGGTGCAATTTCTGTTCAGGTGTGCGCTTGCTTCATTCACTGTTGACGGCGTGAGGTCTACAAAATCCAAGAAAACAAAGATGCATTGTACAATTCTGCAAGGTTAATCCATATATGTGAATTAATCTTTTGTCCCTTATGGAGCATTGTGCACATACACTGACTGATATGTGTGTAAATTTGTAAGCGTGTCATAAGAAAAAGATGACGAACCATCTAAAAATCTGAAAAAGGGGAAACTCGTGTTATGTGTTGTTTGAAGCACCATATTATCACAATAACTTGCATAGATTAAAACATTGATTCATTCCAAAGGCAGTAATGTACTCTTTTGCTTGATTCCATAACGGAGGATAACAACTTCAAACTTTGAGATGAACAACGGTGAAAACAAATTGGCCGGTGTTCAGTTCCGGAAGGCCACCAGGCTAGCCTTAGGTGATAAAAATCATGTAGAGCGCTGACGACCCCTATATGTGCCAGAGACGTTTGGACGTAAAACATGTCCAAGCATGGAGAACCATCTTCTTGCTCCAGTTCAAGTGAGAACATATATTTGAAAGCCCAAGACAAATGGAGCAAGCTCAACACAACTGGAGCAAGCCCAAGGAAGCTGGAGCAAGTCCAAGACCACTGGAGCAAGCTCAAGACAACTGGAGAAAGCTCAAGACAACTGGAGCAAGCCCAAGACAACTAGAGCAAGGCCAAGACAACAAAAGCAAGGCCAAGACAACTAGAGCAAGCCAAGAAGAACTGGATCAAGGCCAAGATAAATGATCAAATCCAAGACAAATGGAGCAAGGCCAAGTCCAGTGGAGCAAGGCCACGACAAGTGGAGCATGCCCAAGACAATTGGAGCAAGCCAAATGCAGCTGTAGCAAGGCCAAGGCTACTTGAGTGAGCCCAAGACAACTGGAGCAAGGTCAAGACAAATGGAACAGGGCGAAGTCAACCGAGCAAGGCCGAGACAACTGGAGCAAGCCCAAGACAATTGGAGCAAACACAAGACAAGTGGAGCAAGGCCAAGACAACTGGAGCAAGCCCAAGACAACCAGAGCAAGCCCAAGACAACTGGAGCAAGATCAAAACAACAGGACCAAGCCCAACACAGCTGGAGCAAGCCAAAGACAACTGGAGCAAGCCCAAGAGAACTGGAGCAAGGCCAAGAAAACAAGACCAACCCCAGGACAACAGGAGCGAGCCTAAGAAAACAGGAGCAAGACAAAGACAACTGGAGCAAAGCCAAGACAACTGGGGCAAGGCAAAGACAACTGGATCAAGGCCAAGACAACTGGAGCAAGCCCAAGACAAGGGGAGCAAGACCGAGACAACTGACCAAGCCCAAGACAACTGGAACAAGCCCAAGAAACCTGTAGGAAGTCCAAGACAACTGGAGCAAGACCAAGACAAGGGGAGCAAGACCGAGACAACTGAGCAAGCCCAAGACAACTGGAGCAAGCCCAAGAAACCTGTAGGAAGTACAAGACAACTGGAGCAAGACCAAGACAACTGGAGCAAGTCCAAGACAACTGGAGCAAGCGCAAGACAACTGGAGCAAGCCCATGACAACTGGAGCAGGCCCAAGAGAACTCGAGCAAGGCGAAGACAATTGGAGCAAGCCCAAGACAACTGGCACAATTCCAAGACAAATAGAGCAAGCCCAAGACAACTGGAGCAAGCCCAAGACACCTGAAGCAAGGCCAAGACAACTGGAGCAAGCCCAAGACAAGTGGAGCAAGCCCAAAACGACTCGAGCAAGTTCAAGAAAACTGGAAGAAGCCCAAGGCAATTGGAGCAAGCCCAAGACAACTGGAGCAATGCCAAGACTACTGGAGCAAGCCCAAGACATCTGGAGGAAGCCCAAGACCACTGAAGCAAGTCCAAGACAACTGGAGCAAGCCCAAGACAACTGGAGAAACTCCAAGACAACTGGAGCAAGCTCAAGAAAACTAGAGCAAGTCCAAGACAAATGGAGCAAGGTCAATACAAGTAGAGTAAGGCCAAGACAACTGGAGCAAGTCGAAGACAACTGGAGCAAGCCCAAGACAATTGGAGCAAGCCCAAGAAAACTGGAGCTAGTCCAAGACAACTGGATCAAGGCCAAGACAATTGGAGTAAGCCCAAGACAACTGGAGCAAGATCAAGGCAACTGGAGCAAGGCGAAGACAACTGGAGCAAAGCCAAGGCAACTGGAGCAAGGCCAAGACAACTAGAGCAAGCCCAAGACAATTGGAGCAAGCACAAGACAAGTGGAGCAAGGCCAAGACAGCTGTAGCAAACCCAAGACAAGTGGAGCAAGGTCAAGACAAATGGAAGTAGCCCAAGACAACTGGAGCAAGCCCAAGACAAGTGGAGCAAGCCCAAGACAACTGGAGCAAGCTCAAGACAACTGGATCAAGCCCAAGACAGCAGGAGCAAGCCCAAGACAACAGGAGCAAGCCCAAGAAAACTAGAGCAAGGCCAAGACAGCTGGAGCAAGGCCAAGACAACTGGAGCAAGGGCAAGACAACTGGAGCAAGCCCAAGACAACTAGAGCAAGCCCAAGACAAATCGAATAGTTCCAAGACAACTGGATCAAGCCTAAGACAGCTAGAGCAAGTCCAAGACAACTGGAGCTAGCCCAAGACAACTGGAGCAAGGCCAAGACAATGGGAGCAAGGCCAAGACAACTGGACCAAGCCCAAGACAATTGGAGCAAGGCCAAGACAACTGGAGCAAGGCCAAGACAACTGGAACAAGGCCAAGACCACTAAAGCAGGGCCAAAACAACTGGAGCAAGTCCAAGACAACTGGAACAAGCCCAAGATAGCTGGAGCAAGGTCAAGAAAACTGGAGTATGCCCAAGACAACTGGAGCAAGGTCAAGAAAACTTGAGCAGAGCGAAGACAACTGGAGCAAAAGCCAATACAACTGGACTAAGTCCAAGACAGTTGGAGCAAGCCCAAAATACTTGGAGCAAGCATAAGACAAGTAGAGCAAGGCCAAGACAACTGGCGCAAGCCCAAGGCAACTGGAGCAAGGTCAAGACAACTGGAGCAAGCCCAACACAACTGGAGCAAGCCCAAGACAACTGGATCAAGTTCAAGACAACTTGAGCAAGCCCAAGACAGCTGGAGCCAGCCCAAGACAACTGGAGCAACCCCAAGACATCTGGAGCAAGGCCAAGACAACGGGAGCATGGCTAAGATAATTAGAGAAAGCCCAAGATTATTGGAGCAAGGCCAAGACAACTGGAGCAAGGCCAACACACCTGGAGAAAAGCCAAGACCACTTGAGCAAGGCCAAGACAAATGGAGCAAGCCCAAGGCAACTGGAGCAATCTCAAGACAACTGGGGCAAGACCAAGCCAATTGGAGTAAACCCAAGAAAACTGCAACAAGTTCAAGACAACTGGAGCAAGGTGAAGAAAACTGGAGCAAGCCCAAGACAACTGGAGCAGTCCCGAGACAACCAGAGCAAGCCCAAGACAACTGAAGCAAGCTCAAAACAACAGCAGCAAGCCCAAGACAGCTGGAGCAAGCCCAAGAGAGCTGGATCAAGCCCAAGACAACTGGGCAAAGGCCAAGACAAATGGAGCAAGGCCAAGACAACTGTAGCAAGCCGAAGACAACTGGAGCAAGCCCAAGCCAACTGGATCAAACCCAAGACAACTGAAGAAAAACCAAGACAACTGAGCAAGCCCAAGACAACAGGAGCAAGCCCAAGACACCTGGAGGAAGCCCAAGACAGTTAGAGTAAGGCCAAGATAACTGGAGCAATTCCAAGACAACTTTAGCGAGCCCACGACAACTGAATCAAGCCCAAGACAACTGGAGCAAGCCCAAGAGAACTGGAGCAAGGCCAAGACAACTGAAGCAAGCTCAAAACAACTGGAGCAAGTCCAAGACATTTGGAGCAATCCCAAGACAACTGGAGCAAGGTCAAGAAAACTGGAGCAAGCCCAATACAAGAGGAGCAAGCCCAAGACAACTCGAGCAAGTCCAAGGCAACAGGAGCAAGCCCAAGACAACTGGATCAAGTACAAGACAACTGGAGCAGGTTCAAGAAAAATATAGCAAACCAAAGCCAACTGGAGCAAGCCCAAGACAACTGGAGCAGGCCCAAGACAACTGGAGAAAGTCCAAGACAACTGAAGCAAGTCCAAGACAACTCAAGCAAGTCCAAGACACCTGGAGCAAGTCCAAGACAACTGGAGCAAGCCCAAGACAACTAGAGCAGTCCAAGACGACTGGAGAGAGGGCAAGACAACTGGAGCAAGGTCAACACAAGTGGAGCAAGCCCAAGACATCTGAAGCAAGCCAAAGACAACTGGAGCAATCCCAAGACAACTGGAGCAAGGCCTAGACAACTGGAGCAAGGCCAAGATAACTGCTGCAAGTCCAGGACAACTGGAGCAAGCACAAGACAAGTGGAGCAAGGCCAAGACAGCTGGAGCAAGCCTAAGACAACTGGAGCAAGGTCAAGACAACTGGAGCAAGCCCAAGACAACTGAGCAAGCCCAAAACAATGAGAACAATCCCAAGACAGTGGGAGCAAGCTTAAGACAACTGGAGCAAGCCCAAGACAGCTGGAGCAAGCCCAAGACAACTCGAGCAAGGCCAAGACAACTCGAGCAAGGCCAAGACAACAGAAGCAAGTCCAAGATAACTGTAGAAAGCCCAAGAAAACTGTGGCAAGACCAAGACAACTGGAGCAAGGCCAACATAACTGGAGCAAGCCCAAGACAAGTGGAGCAAGCCCAAGAAAACTGAACAAAACCCAAGACATCTGGAGCAAGGCCAAGAAAACTGGAGCAAGCCCAAGACACCTGAAGCAAGCCCAAGACAACTGGAGTAAGGCCAAGACAACTAGAGCAAGGCCAAGAAAACTGAAGCAAGCCCAAGACAACTAGAGCAAGCCCAAGACAATTGGATCAAGTCCAAGACAACTGAAGCAAGTCCAAGAAAACTGGAGCAAGCCCACAAAAACTGGAGCAAGTCCAAGACAACTGGAGGAAGCCCAAGACAACTGGAGCAAGTCCAAGACAACTGGAGCAAGGTCAAGTCAACTGGAGTAAGCCCAAGAGAACAGGAGCAAGCCCAAGACAACTGGAGCAAGCTTAAGACAACTGGAGCAAGCCCAGGACAACTGGAGCAAGTATAAGAAAACTGGAGGAAGGCCACGACAACTGGAGTAAGCCCAAGTCAACTAGAGCAAGGTCAAGACAACTTGAGCAAGGTGAAGATAGCTGGAGCAAGGCCTAGACAACTGGAGCAAGGCCAAGAAAACTGGAGCAAGCCCAAGAAAATTGGAGCAAGCACAAGACAAGTGAGGCAAGGCCAAGACAGCTGGAGAAAGCCCAATACAACTGGAGCAAGGTCAAGACAACTGAGCAAGCCCAAGACAAGGGTAGCTAGCCCAAGACAACGGGAGCAAGCGGAAGACATCTGGAGCAAGTCCCAAACAGGTGGAGCAAGCCCAAGACAACTGGAGCAAGCCCAAGACAAGTGGAGCAAGGCCAAGACAACTGGAGCAAGCCCAAGACAACTCGAGCAAGCCCAAGACAACTGGAGCAAGGCCAAGACAACTGGAGCAAGCTCAAGACAACTGGAGAAAGGCCAAGACAACCGTGGCAAAACCAAGACAACTGTGGCAAGGCCAAGACAACTGGAGCAGCCCCAAGATACTAGAGCAAGCCCAAGAGAACTGAGCAAGCCCAAGACAAATGGAGCAGCCCCAAGACACCTGGAGCAAGCCCAAGACAACTGGAGCAAGGCCAAGACAACTAGAGCAAGGCCAAGACAACTGGAGCAAGCCCAAGACAACTGGAGCAAGCCCAAGACAATTGGAGAAAGCCCAAGACAGCTGGAGCAAGGCCAAGACGACAGGAGCAAGCCCAAGACAACTGGAGCAAGGCCAAGACAACTAGAGCAAGGCCAAGACAACTGGAGCAAGCCCAAGACAACTGGAGCAAGCCCAAGACAATTGGAGAAATCCCAAGATAACTGGACATAGGCCAAGACAACCGGATCAAGCACAAGACAACTGGAGCAAGTCCAAGACAATTTTGCAAGCCCAAGACAACTGAAGCAAGCCTAAGACAACTAGAGCAAGGCGAAGACAACTGGAGCAAGCCCAAGACAACTGGAGCGAGCCCAAGACAGCTCGAGCAATTCCAAGACAACAGGAGCAAGGTCAAGACAAATGGAGGAAGCCCAAGCTAACTGGAGCAAGCCCAAGACAACTAGAGCAAGGCCAAGCTAAATGGAGCAATCCCAATATAACTGGAACAAACCCAAGACACCTGAAGCAAGTCCAAGACAACTGGACCAAGCCCAAGACAACTAAAGCAAGTCAAAGAAAACTGAAGCAAGGTCAAGACAACTGGATCAAGCCCAAGACAGCTGGAGCAAGCCCAAGACAACTGGAGCAAGCCCAAGACAACTGGAGCAAGCCCAAGACAGCAGGAGCAAGTCCAAGAAAACTGGAACAAACCCAAGACGATTGAAGCAAGTCCAGGACAACTGGACCAAGCACAAGACAAATAGAGCAATACCAAGACAACTGGAGCAATTCCAAGGCAACTGGAGCAAGTCCAAGACAACTCGAGCAAGACCAAGACAACTGGAGCAAGCCCAAGAAAACTGGAGCAAGTCCAAGACAACTGGAGCAAAGTCAAGACAAATGGAGCAAGCCCACGCCAACTGGAGTAAGGCCAAGACAACTGAAATAAGGCCAAGACAACTGGAGCAAGTCCAAGGCGATTGTAGCAAGCCCAAGACAACTGGAGCAAGCCCAAAACAACTAAAGCAATTCCAAGACAACTGGAGCAAGCCCAAGACAACTGGCGCAAGACCAAGAAAACTGGAGCAAGCCCAAGTCCACCGGAGCAAGTCCAAGACAACTAGAGCAAGGTCAAGACAAATGGAGCAAGCCCAAGAAAACTGGAGCAAGCCCAAGACAACTTGAGCAATCCCAAGACAACTGGAGCAAGCCCAACACAACTGGAGCCAGGTCAAGACAACTGGGGCAAGGCCAAGACAACTGGACCAACTCCAAGACAACTGGAGAAAATCCAAGACAACTGAGCAAGTCCAAGACAACTGGAGCAAGCCCAAGACAACTGGAGCAAGGCCAAGACAACTGGAGCAATCCCAAGACAACAGGATCAAGCCCAAAACAACTTGAGAAAGTCCAAGACAACTGGAGCAAGCCCAAGACAACTGGAGCAAGGTCAAGACAACTGGAGTAAGGCCAAGAGAACTGGAGCAAGCCCAAGACAACTGGAGCAAGCCCAAGACAACTGGAGCAAGCCCAAGACAACTGGAGCAAGTCTAAGAAAACTGGAGCAAGGCCAAGACAACTGAAGTAAGCCCAAGTCAACTGGAACAAAGTCAAGACAACTTAAGCAAGGCAAAGACAACTAGAGCAAGCCCAAGAAAATTGGAGCAAGTCCAAGACAACTGGAGCAAGGTTAAGACAAATGGATCAAGACCAAGCCAACTGGAGTAAGCCTGAGACAAATGGAATAAGGCCAAGACAACTGAAGCAAGCCCAAGGCGACTGGAGCAAGCCCAAGACAACTGGAACAAACCCAAAACAACTAAAGCAAGTCCAAGAAAACTGGAACAAGCCCAAGACAACTGGCGCAACACCAAGAAAACTGGACCAAGCCTAAGTCAACTGGAGCAATTCCAAGACAACTAGAGCAAGGTCAAAACAACTGGAGCCAGCCCAAGACAACAGGAGTAAGCCCAAGACAACTTGAGCAAGCCCAAGACAACTGGAGCAAGCCCAAGACAACTGAAGCCAGGTCAAGACAACTGGGGCAAGACCAAGACAACTGGAGCAAGCCCACGACAACTGGAGCAAATCCAAGACAACTGAGCAAGCCCAAGACAACTGGAGCAAGCCCAAGACAACTGGAGCATGCCCAAGACAAATGGAGCCAGCCCGAGACATCTGGAGCAAGCCAAGACAACTAGGGC
>SZWC01001657.1:144188-163251 GCA_023375785.1 Penium margaritaceum
CCCCCCCCCCCCCCCCCCCCCCCCCCCCCCCCACAACCGGACCCGGGTTCTGGAACCTCGATTCTTGGACGGTTCCAGATTCTTGGAACTGGAATCATGATTCCGGTTCTAGAACCGGAACCGCGATTCTAGAACCTCGATCCCGAGAATTGGTGTGCACCCTTGACTGGCGCAAGCCCAAGACAATTGGAGCATGTCCAAGGAAACAGGATCAAGGCCAAGACAATTTAACAAGCCCAAGACAACTGGAGGAGGCCCAAGACACTTGGAGCAAGCCCAAGTCAACTAGAGGAAGGCCAAGGCAACTGGAGCAAGGCCAAGACAACTGGAGCAATCACAAGACAACTGGAGCAAGACCAAGACAATTGGAGCAAGCCCAAGAGAACTAGAGCAAGGCCAAGACAACTGAAGCAAGCCCAAGACAACCCGAGCAAGCCCAAGACAACTGAAGCAAGCCCAAGAGAACTGGAGCAAGGCCAAGACAACTCGAGAAAGCACAAGACAACTGGAGCAAGCCCCAGACAACTCGAGCAAGTCCAAGATAATTGGAGCAAGCCCAGGAGGACTGGTGCAAGTCCAAGACAACTGGAGCAAGGTCAAGACAATTGGAGCAAGCCCAAGCCAACTGGAGCAAGCCCAAGACAACTGGAGCAATGCCAAGGTAACTGGAGCAAGGCCAAGACAACTAGAGCAATCCCAAGAGAACTGGAGCAAGTTGAAGACAACAAAAGCAAGTCCAAGAGACCTGGAGCAAGCCCAAGACAACTGGAGAAATTCCAAGAGAACTGGAGCAGGCCCAAGACAACTGGAGAAATTCAAAGACAACAGGAGCATGGTCAAGACAGCTGGAGCAAGCCCAAGACAACTGGAGCAAGCCCAAGACAACTAGAGGAAGCCCAAGACAACTGGAGCAAGACCACGACAACTGGAGCAAGCCCAAGACAACTGAAGCAAGCCCAAGATAACTTGATCAAGCCCAAGTCAACTGAACCAAGCCCAAGACAACTGGCTTGCTCCAGATGTCTTGGGCTTGTTCCAATTGCCTTGGGCTTGCTCCAGTTGTCTTGGGCTTGCTCTAGTTGTCTTCGGCTTGCTCCACTTGTAATGGGCTTGCTCCTTTTTCTTGGGCTTGCTCCAGTTGTATTGGCCTTTCTCCAGTTGTCTTGACCTTGCTCTAGTTGTCTTGGACTTGCTCCAGATGTCTTGGGCTTGCTCTACTTATCTTGGACTTGCTCCAAATGTTTTGGCCTTGCTCCAGTTGTCTTGGGCTTGCTCCAGTTGTCTTGGACTTGCTCCCGTAGTCTTGGGTTTCCTCCTGTTATCTTGGGCTTGCTCCAGTTGTCCTGAGCCTGCTCCACTTGCATTGGACTTGCTCCATTTGTCTTGGGCTTGCTCCAGTTGTCTCGGCCTTGTTCCATTTGTCTTGGGCTTGCTCAAATTTTCTTGGTCTTACTCCACATGTCTTGGGCGAGCTCCAGTTGTCTTGGCCTTACTCCAGCTGTCATGGGCTTGCTCCAGTTACCTTGGGCTTGCTCCAGTTGTCTCGGGCTTGCTCTAGTTGTCTTGGCCTTGCTCCAGCTGTCTTGGGCTTACTCCAGTTACCTTAGGTTTTCTCCAGTTGTCTAGGGCTTGCTTCAGCTGTCTTGGCCTTTCTCCAGTTTTCTGCAGCATGCTCTAGTTGTCTTGGGCTTGTTTCAGTTGTCTTTGCCATACTCCAGTTGTCTTGGGCTTGCTACAGTTGTCTTTGGATTTCTCCAGAGGTATGGGCCTTGATCCATTTGTGTTGACCTTGCTCCAGTTGTCTTGACCTTGCTTCAGTTGTCTTGGACTTTCTCCAGTTGTCTTGGGCTTGCTGCAATTGTTTTGGACTTGTTCCAGTTTTCTTGAATTTTCTCCAGTTGTCTTGGGCTTGCTCCAGTTGTCTTGGACTTTGTCTTGGGCTTCCTCCCGTTGTCTTGGGCTTGCTCGAGTTGTCTTGGGCTTGCTCCAGTTGTCTTGGATTTTCTCCAGTTTTCTTGGGCTTGCTCTAGTTGTCTTAGGCTTGCTCCAGTTGTCTTAGCCTTGCTCCAGTTTTCTTGGGCTTGCTCCAATTGTCTTGGCCTTGCTCCAGTTGTCTTGGTCTTGATCCTGTTGTCTTGGGCTTGCTCCAGTTGCCTTGGGCTTGCTCCAGTTTACTTGGCCTTGCTGCAATTGTCTTGGGCTTGCTTCAGTATTCTTGGCCTTGCTCTAGTTGTCTTGGCCTTGCTCCACTTGTCTTAGGCTTGCTCCAATTGACTTGGCCTCACTCCAGTTGTCTTGGGCTTGCTTCAGCTGTCTTGGGCTTGCTCTAGCTGTCTTGGGCTTGCTTCAGTTGTCTTGGCCTTCCTCGAGTTATCTCGGGCTTGGTCGAGTTGTCTTGGGCTTGCTCCTGTTTTCTTTGGCTTGCTCTATTTGTCTTGGACTTGCTCCATTTTTCTAGGTCTTGTTCCAGTTGTATTAATCTTGCTCCAGTTTTCTTGGCCTTGGTCCAGTTGTCTTGGGCTTGCTCCAGTTGTCTTTGACTTGCTCTAGTTGTCTTGGACTTCCTCTTGTTGTCTTGGGCTTGCTCCAGTTGTTTTGGGCTTGCTCGGTTGTCTTGGCCTTGCTCCAGTTGTCTTGGCCTCGCTCCATTTGTCTTTGGCTTGCTCCAGTTGACTTGGGATTGCTCTAGTTGTCTTGGGCTCTCTCCAGTTGTCTTGGGCTTGCTCCAGTTGTCTTGGACTTGCTCCAGTTGTCTCGGGCTTGCTCCAGTTGTTTTGGACGCTCTCCAGTTGTCTTGGCTTGCTCCAGTCTTCTAAGGCTTGTTCCAGCTGTCTTGGGCTTGCTCCAGTTGTCTTGGCCTTTCTCCAGTTGTCTTGGGCTTGCTCCACTTGTCTTGGGCTTGCTCCAGTTGTCTTGGGCATGCTCGTGTTTTTCTGGGCTTTCTTCAGTTGTCTTAGCCTTGTCCAAGATGTCTTGGACTTGTCCCCATTGTCTTTGGCTTGCTTCAGTTGTCTTGGCCTTGCTCCATTTGCATAGGCCTTGCTTCATTTGTTTTGGGCTTGCTCCAGTTGTCTTGGGCCTTACTCCAGTTTTCTTAAGCTTGCTTCAGTTGTCTTGCACTTGCTCCAATTTTCTTGGGATTGCTCTACTTGCCTTGGCCTTCCTCCATTTGTCTTGGGCTTGGTGGAGTTGTCTTGGGCTTGCTCCAATTGTCTGGTGCTTGCTCCGGTTGTCTTGGGCTTGCTCCAGTTGTCTTGGGCTTGATCCAGTTGTCTTTGGCTTGCTCCAGTTGTATTGGGTTTGCTGCAATTGCCTTGGGCTTGGTCCAATAGTCTTGGTCTTGCTCCAGTTGTCTTGGACTCGCTCGAGTTGTCTCGTACTTCCTCCAGTTGTCTTGGGCTTGCTCCAGTTGTCTTGGGCTTGATCCAGTTGTCTTGGCCTTGCTCCAGATGTCTTGAGCTTGCTCAATTTGTCTTGGGCTTGCTCCAGTTGTCTTGGGCTTGCTTTAGTTGTCTCGGAATTGCACCAGTTGTCTTGGGCTTGCTCCAGTCTTCTTGGGCTTGCTCGAGTTCTCTTGGCCTATCTCCAGTTGTCTTGGGCTTGCTCCAGTTGTCTTGGGCTTTCTCCATTTGTCTTGGGCATGCTCCATTGATCTTGGGATTTCTCAAGATTTCTTGTGCTTCCTCAAGTTGTGTTGGGCTTGCTTCAGTTGTCATGGGCTTGCTCCTGTTATCTTGGGCTTTCTCCTGTTGTCTTGGACTTGTCCAAGATGTCTTGGACTTGCTTCTATTGTTTTGGCCTTGCTCCAGTTGTCTTGTACTTGCTCCAATTGTCTTGGGCTTGCTTCTGTTGTCTTTGTCTTGCTCCAGTTGCATTGGCCTTGCTTCATTTGTCTTGGGCTTGCTCCAGTTCTCTTGGCCTTGCTCCAGTTGTCTTGAGCCGTACTCCTGTTGTCTTTGGCTTGCATCAGTTGTTTTGGGCTTGCTCCAGTTGTCTTGGGCTTGCTCCAATTGTCTTGGGCTTCCTCCAGTTGTCTTGGGCTTGGTCCAGTTGTCTTGGGCTTGCTTCAGTTGTCTGGTGCTTGCTCCAGTTGTCTTTGGCTTGCTCCAATTTTCTTGGGCTTGCTCCAGTTGTCGTTGGCTTGATCCAGTTGTCTTGGACTTGCTCCAGTTTTCGTGGGCTTGCTCATGTTGTATTGGGCTTGTTCCAGTTGTCTTGGGCTTGGTTCAGTTGTCTTGGGCTTGCTCCAGGCTCCAGTTATCTTAGCCTTGCTCCAGTTGTCTTGGACTTGCTCTACTTGTCTTGGACTTCCTCCAGTTTTCTTCGGCTTGCTCCAGTTGTCTTGGGCTTGCTCCTGTTGTCTTGACCTTAAAGCAGTTGTCTTGGATGCTCTCCACTTGGCTTGGGCTTGCTCCAGTTGTCTTGGGCTTGCTCCAGTTGTCTTGTGCTTGCTCCATTTTTCTTGGCCTTTCTCCAGTTGTCTCGGGCTTGGTCCAGTTTTCTTGGGTTTGCTCCAGTTGTATTGGGCATGCTCCCTTTGTCTTGGGATTTCTCTAGTTTTCATGGGTTTGCTCAAGTTGTCTTGGGCTTGCTTCTTTTGTCATGGGGCTTGCTACAGTTGTCTTGGGCTTTCTCCAGTTATCTTGGCCTTTTCCAAGATGTCTTGGACTTGCTCCAATTGTCTTGGCCTTGCTCCAGTTATCTTCGACTTGCTTCATTTTTCTTGGGCTTGCTCCAGTTGTCTTGGCCTTGCTCCTGTTCTCTTTGGCTTGCTCCAGTTGCCTTGGCCTTGTTCAGTTGTCTTGGGCTTGCTCCAGTTGTCTTGGCCTTACTCCAGCTGTCTTGGGCTTGCTCCAGTTGCCTTGGACTTGCGCCAGTTGTCTTGGGGCTTGCTCCAGTTGTCTTGGGCTTGCTTTAGTTGTCTTGGGCTTGCTACAGTTGTCTTTGGCTTGCTCCAGTTGTATTGGCCTTGCTCTAGTTGTCGAGACCTTGCTCCAGTTGTCTTGACCTGTCTTCAGTTTTCTTGGCCTTGCTCCAGTTTTCTAGACCTTGCTCCAGTTGCCTTGGCCTTGCTCCAGTTCTATTGCGCTTCCTCCAGATGTCTTGGCCTTGCTCCACTTGTCTATGGCTTGATCCAGTTGACTTGGCTTGCTCCAGTCGTCTTGGTCTTGCTCCAGTTGTCTTGGGCTTGCTCCAATTGTCTTGGCCTTGCTCCTGTTGTCTTGGGCTTGCACAAATTGTCTTGGGCTTGCTCCAGTTCTCTTGGCATTGCTGCAGTTGTCTTTGACTTTCTCCAGTTTTCTTGGGCTTGCTCCAGTTGTCTTGACCTTGGTCCAGTTGTCTTGACCTTGCACCAGTTGTCTTCTAATTGCTCCAGGTGTCTTGGGCTTGCTTCAGTTGTCTTGGGCTTGCTCCAGTTGTCTTTTCCTTGCTAAAGTTTTCCTGACCTTGCTCCTGTTGTCTTGACCTTGCTCCAGATGTCTTGGACTTGCTCCAGTTAACTCGGGCTTGCTCCAGTTGTCTTGGACATGCTCCAGTTGTCTTGGCCTTGCTCTAGTTTTCTTGGGCTTTCTCCAGTTGTCTTGGGCTTGTACCAGTTTTCTTGGACATTCTCCAGTTTTCTTGGCCTTGCCTCAGTTGTCTTGGGCTTGCTCCAGTTGTCTTGGGCTTGCTCCAGTTATCTTTGTCTTGCGCCAATTGTCTTGGAATTGCTCCAGTTGTCTTAGGCTCCCTCCAGTTTTCTTGATCTTTCCCCAGTTGTCTTGGGCTTGCTCCACCTGTCTTGGGCTTGCTCCAGTTGTCTTGGCCTTGCTCTAGTTGTGTTGGGCTTGCTCCAATTGTCTTGGCCTTGCTCCAGTTGTCTTGGGCTTGCTCCAGTTGTCTTTTCCTTGATCCACCTTTCTTGGGCTTGCTCCAGTTGTCTTGGCCTTGGTCCAATTATCTTGGGCTTGCTCTAGGTGTCTTGGGCGTGCTCCAGTTGTCTCTGGCTTGCTCCAATTGTCTTGGGCTTGCTCGAGTTATGTTGGCATTGCTCCTGTTTTCTTGGGCTTGCTTCAGTTTCCTTGGCCTTGCTCCAATTGTCTTGGCTTTGCTCCAGTTATCTTGGGCTTGCTCCAGTTGTCTTGGCCTTTCTCAGATTGTCTTGAGCCTTGCTCAAGTGGTATTGGGCTTGCTCCAGTTGTCTTAGGCTTGCTCCAGTTGTCTTGGGTTTGCTCCAGTTATCGTTGTCTTGCTCCAGTTGTCTTAGGCTCCCTCCAGTTTTCTTGATCTTTCTCCAGTTGTCTTGGGCTTGCTCCACTTGTCTTGGGCTTGCTCCAGTTGACTTGGCCTTGCTCCAGTTGTGTTGGGCTTGCTCCAATTGTCTTGGCCTTGCTCCAGTTGTCTTGGGCTTGCTCCAGTTGTCTTTTCCTTGATCCACCTTTCTTGGGCTTGCTCCAGTTGTCTTGGCCTTGGTCCAATTGTCTTGGGCTTGCTCTAGGTGTCTTAGGCGTGCTCTAGTTGTCTCTGGCTTGCTCCAATTGTCTTGGGCTTGCTCGAGTTATGTTGGAATTGCTCCTGTTGTCTTGGGCTTGCTTCAATTTCCTTGCCCTTGCTCCAATTGTCTTGGCTTTGCTCCAGTTGTCTTGGGCTTGCTCCAGTTGTCTTGGCCTTGCTCAGATTGTCTTGAGCCTTGCTCAAGTGGTATTGGGCTTGCTCCAGTTGTCTTAGGCTTGCTCCAGTTGTCTTGGTCTTGCTCCAGTTCTCTTGGCCTCGATCGAATTGTCTTGGACTTGCTCGAGTTGTATTGAGTTTGCTCCAGTTTTCTTCGGCTTGCTCCACTTGTCTTGGACTGGCTCCCGTTGTCTTGGGCTTGCACTAGTTTTCTTGGGCTTGCTCCAGTTGTCTTGGGCTTGCTCCATTTATCTTGGGCTTGCTCCATTCTTCTTGGACTTCCTCCAGTTGTCTTGGGCTTGCTCCAGTTGTCTTGGGCTTGCTCTAGCTGTCTTGGCCTTACTCCAGTTGTCTTGGGCTTCCTCAAGCTGTCTTGGGCTTGCTCCAGATGTCTTGGCCTTGCTCGAGTTGTCTTAAGCTTGCTCCAGTTGTCTTGGGCTTGGTTCAGTTGTCTCGGACTTGCTCCTGTTGTCTTGGGCTTGCTCAAGTTGTCTTGGGTTTGCTCCAGCTGTCTTGGGCTTGTCCATCTTGCTTGGCCTTGCTCCAGTTGTCTTTTGCTTGCTCCAGTTGTCTTGGGCTTGCTCCAGTTTTCTTGGGCTTGCTTGAAGTGTCTTGGGTTTGCTCCAGTTGTCTTGGGCTTGCTCCAGTTGTCTTAGGCTTACTCCATTTGTCTTGGGCTTGCTCCACTTGTCTTGGCCTTGCTCCAGTTGTCCTGGACTTGCTCCAGTTGTCCTTGCCTTGGTCTTGTTGTCATGTCCTTGATCCAGTTGCCTTGGCCTTCCTCCACTTGTCTTGGGCTTGCTCCAGTTTTCTTCACCTTGCTCCTTTTGTCTTTGACCTGCTCCAGTTGTCTTGGCTTGCTCCAGTTGTCTTGGTCTTACTCTAGTTTTCTTGGGCTTGCTCCAGATGTCGTGGCCTTGCTCCACTTGTCTTGGGATTGCTCCAATGTCTTGGGCTTTCTCCAGTTATCTTTTCCTTGATCCACCTTTCTTGGGCTTGCTCCAGTTGTCTTGGCCTTGGTCCAATTGTCTTGGGCTTGCTCTAGGTGTCTTGGGCGTGCTCCAGTTGTCTCTGGCTTGCTCCAATTGTTTTGGGCTTGCTCGAGTTAGGTTGGCATTGCTCCTGTTGTCTTGGGCTTGCTTCAATTTCCTTGGCCTTGATCCAATTGTCTTGGCTTTGCTCCAGTTGTCTTGGGCTTGCTCCAGTTGTCTTGGCCTTGCCCAGATTGTCTTGAGCCTTGCTCAACTGGTATTGGGCTTGCTCCAGTTGTCTTAGGCTTGCTCCAGTTGTCTTGGTCTTGCTCCAGTTCTCTTGGCCTCGATCGAATTGTCTTGGACTTGCTCGAGTTGTATTGAGTTTGCTCCAGTTTTCTTCGGCTTGCTCCACTTGTCTTGGACTGGCTCCCGTTGTCTTGGGCTTGCACCAGTTTTCTTGGGCTTGCTCCAGTTGTCTTGGGCTTGCTCCATTTATCTTGGGCTTGCTCCATTCGTCTTGGACTTCCTCCAGTTGTCTTGGGCTTGCTCCAGTTGTCTTGGGCTTGCTCTAGCTGTCTTGGCCTTACTCCAGTTGTCTTGGGCTTCCTCAAGTTGTCTTGGGCTTGCTCCAGATGTCTTGGCCTTGCTCGAGTTGTCTTAAGCTTGCTCCAGTTGTCTTGGGCTTAGTTCAGTTGTCTCGGACTTGCTCCTGTTGTCTTGGGCTTGCTCCAGTTGTCTTGGGTTTGCTCCAGCTGTCTTGGGCTTGTCCATCTCTCTTGCTCCAGTTGTCTTTGGCTTGCTCCAGTTGTCTTGGGCTTGCTCCACTTGTCTTGGGCTTGCTTGAAGTGTCTTGGGTTTGCTCCAGTTGTCTTGGGCTTGCTCCAGTTGTCTTAGGCTTACTCCATTTGTCTTGGGCTTGCTCCACTTGTCTTGGCCTTGCTCCAGTTGTCCTGGACTTGCTCCAGTTGTCCTTGCCTTGCTCTTGTTGTCATGTCCTTGATCCATTTGCCTTGGCCTTCCTCCACTTGTCTTGGGCTTGCTCTAGTTTTCTTGGCTTGCTCCAGTTGTCTTGGTCTTACTCTTGTTGTCTTGGGCTTGCTCCAGTTGTCGTGGCCTTGCTCCAGTTGTCTTGGGATTGCTCCAATGTCTTGGGATTTCTCCAGTTGTCTTGGATGTGCTCTAGTTGTCTAGGACTTGCTCCAGTTGTCTTGGGCTTGCTCCAGTTGTCTTGGCCTTTCTCCACTTGTCTTGGCCTTGTTCCAGTTGTCTTGACTTTGCTCTTTTTGTCTTGGACTTGCACAGGTTGTCTTGGGCTTGCTCCAGTTTCCTTGGGCTTGACTAGTTGTCTTTTCCATGCTCCAGTTGTCTTGGACTTGCTCCACTTGTCTTGGGCTTGCTCAGTTGTCTTGGCCTTGCTCTAGTTGTCCTGGGCTTACTCCTGTTTTCCTGGGCTTGCTCAAGTTCTCTTTGCCTTGCTTCTGTGGTTATGGGCTTGCTCCAGTTGAATTGGGCTTGCTCCAGTTTTATTGGCCTTGCTCCGTTTGTCTTGACCTTGCTCTAGTAGTCGTGACCTTGCTCTATTTGTCTTGGACTTGCTCCAGTTGTCTTGGGCTTGCTCCAGTCGACTTGGATTTTCTCCAATTGTCTTGGCCTCGCTCCACTTGTCATGGGCTTGCTCCAGTTTTCTTGGACTTGCTCCATTTTTCTTCGGCTTCCTCCAGTTTTCTTGGGAATGCTCCAGTTGTTTTGGGCTTGCTCCACTTGTCTTGGGTTTGCTTTGGTTGTCTTGGCCTTTCTCCAGCTGTCTAGGCCTTTCTCCAATTGTCTTGGGCTTGCTCTAGTTGTCTTCGCCTTGCTCAACTTGACTTGGGCCTTGCTCTAGTTGTCTTGGACTTGTTCCGATTGTCTTGGGCTTGCTCCAGTTGTCTTGGGCTTGCTCCAGTTGTCTTGACCTTGCTCCAATTGTCTTGGGCTTGCTCAAGATGTCTTGGGCTTCCTCCAGTTGTCTCAGGCATGCTCTAGTTGTCTTGGGATTGCTCCATTTATCTAGGGCTTGCTCCAGTTGTCTTGGTCTTGCTCCAGTTGTCTTGGCCTTGATCCAGTTGTCTTGGGCTTACTCTAGTTGGCCTTGGCTTGCTCCTGTTGTCTTGGGCTTGCTCAAGTTGTCTATGGCTTGCTCCAATTGTCTTGGGCTTGCTCCAGTTGTCTTGGGCTTGCTCTAGTTGTCTTGAGCTTGATGCAGCTGTCTTGGGCTTGCTTCAGTTGTCATTGGCTTGATCCAGTTCTTTTTTTCTTGCTCCATTTGTCTTGGGTTTGCTCCGGATGTCTTGGGCTTGCTCCAGTTATCTTGTGCTTGCTCCAGGTGCCGTGGGCTTGCTCCAGTTGTCTTGGCCTTTCTCCAGTTCTCTTGGGCTTGCTCCAGTTGTCTTGGGCATGCTCAAGTTGGCTTTGCCTTCCTCCATGTTGTTGTGGGCTTGAACTAGTCATCTTGGGCTTGCTCTAGTTGTATTGGCCATGCTCAAGTTATCTTGACCTTGCTCCAGTTGTTTTGACCTTGCTCCAGTTGTCTTGGGCTTGCTCCAGTTGTCGTGGAATTTCTCCAGTTACCTAGGCCTTCCTCCTAATGTCTTTTTCTTACTCCAGTTGTCTTGGACTTCCTCCAGTTGTGGTGGGCTTCCTCCAGTTGTCTTTTGCCTCCTCAAGTTGTCTTGGGCTTGCTCCAGTTGTGGTGGGCTTCCTCCAGTTGTCTTTTGCCTCCTCAAGTTGTCTTGGGCTTGCTCCAGTTGTCTTGGGCTTGCTCAAATTGTGTTGGTCTCACTCCAGTTCTCTTGGACTTGCTCTAGTTCTCTTGGCCTTGCTCTAGTTGTCTTGGGCTTGCTCCAGTTGTCTTGGCCTTGCTCCAGTTGTATTGGCCTTGCTACAGTTGCCTGAGGCTTACTCCAGTTGTCTTGGCCTTGCTCCAGTTGTCTTGGCCTTGCTCCATGTGTCTTTGGCTTGATCCAGTTGTCTTGGGCTTGCTCCAGTTGTCTTGGACTTGCTCCAGTTGTCTTGCGATTTCTCCTGTTATGTTGGGCTTGCTCCAGTTCTCTTGGACTTCCTCTTGTTGTCTAAGGCTTGCTCCATTTGTCTTAGGCTTGCTCAAGTTGTCTTGGCCTGGCTCCTGTTATCTTGGGCTTGCTCCAGTTTTCTTGGGCTTACTCTAGTTGTTGTGGCCTTGTTCGAGTTGCCTTAAGCTTCCACCGTTGTCTTGGGCTTGCTCTAGCTGTCTTCGACTTGCTCCAGTTGTCTCAGGCCTGCTCCAGCTGTCTTAGGCTTGCTCCAATTGCCTTGGGCTTGCTCCAGCTTTTTTAGGCTTGCTCACCTTGTGTTGGGCTTGCTCCAGTTGTCTTGGGCTTGCTCCAGTTGTCTTGGGCTTGCTCCAGTTGTCTTGGCCTTGCTCCAGATGTCTTCGACTTGCTCCAGTTATCCTGGACTTGCTCTGGTTGTCTTCGGCTTGCTCCAGTTCTCTTGGTCTTGCTCCAGTTGCCTTGGCCTGAATCCAGTTGTCTTGGTCTCGCTCCAGTTGTATTTCCTTACTCCATTTGTCTTCGGCTTGCTCCAGTTGTCTTGGCTTGCTCCAATTGTCTTGGACTTGCTTTAGTGGTCTTTGGCTTGGTCTAGTTGTCTTTGCCTTGCTCCAGTTGTCTTAGGCTTGCTCCAGATGTCTTGGGCTTGCTCCAGTTGTCTCGGACTTGCTCTAGTTGTCTTGAACTTGCTCCTGCTGTCTTGGGCTTGCTCCACTTGTTTTGGCCTTGCTCAAGTTGTCTTAACCTTGTTCAAGTTGTCTTCACCTTGCTCTAGTTGTCTTCGACTTGCTCCAGTTGTCTTGGGCTTGCTATTGTTGTTTTGGGCTTGCTCCAGTTGTCCTAGGATTGCCCTAGTTGTCTTGGCTTGCTCCAGATGTCTCGGGCTGGCTCCATTTGTCTTGGGCATGCTCCAGTTGTCTTGGGCTTGCTCCAGTTCTCTTGAGCTTGCTCCAGTTGTCTTGGGCTTGCTCCAGTTTTCTAGGCTTGCTCCAATCGTCTTTGCCTTGCTCCTGTGGTTATCGGCTTGCTCAACTTGTCTTCCGCTTGCTGTGGTATTAGCCTTGCTCCAGTTGTCTTGACCTTGTTTCAGTTGTCTTGACCTAGCTCCATTTCTCTTCAACTTGCTCCAGTTGTTTTGGACTTCCTCCAGTTGTCTTGGCCTTGCTCCAGTTGTCTTGGGCGTGCTCCTGCTCTCTTGGACTTGATCCAATTGTCTTCGGCTTCCTTTAGTTGACTTGGGCATGCTCTATTTGTCTTTGGCCTGCTCCAGTTGTCTTGGGCTTGCTCCAGTTGTCTTGGGCTTGCTCCAGTTGTCTCGGACTTGCTCTAGTAGTCTTGGACTTGCTCCACCTGTCTTGGGCTTGCTCCAGTTGTTTTGGCCTTGCTCAAGTTGTCTTGACCTTGTTCCAGTTGTCTTGACCTCGCTCTGGTTGTCTTGGACTTGCTCCAGTTTTCTTGGGTTTGCTATAGTTATGTTGGGCTTGCTCAAGCTGTCTTTTCTTTGCTCCGGTTGTCTTGGGCCTGCCCTAGTTGTCTTGGACTTGCTCCAGATGTCTTTAGCGTGCTCCAGTTGTCTTGGACATGCTCCAGTTTTCTTGGGCTTGCTCCAGTTGTCTTGGCCTTGCTCCAGTTGTCTCGGGCTTGCTCCAGTTTTCCTCGGCTTGCTTCAGTTGTCTTTGCCTTGCTCCTTTGGCTTTTATCATGCTCAAGCTGTCTTGGGCTTGCTGTGGTATTGGCCTTGCACCAGTTGTTTTGACCTTGTTCCAGTTGTCTTGAAATTGCTCTACTTGTCTTGGACTTGCTCCAATTGTCTTGGGCTTGCTCCAGTTTTTTTGGACTTCCTCCAGTTGTCTTGGCCTTGCTCCAGTTATCTCGGGCTTGCTCCTGTTTTCTTGGAATTACCTTAGATGTATTCAGCTTCCTTCAGTTTTCATGGGCATGTTCTAGTTGTCTTGGGCCTGCTTTAGTTGTCTTGGGCTTGCTCCAGTTGTCTTGGGCTTGCTCCAGTTGTTTTGGACTTCCTCCAGTTGTCTTGGCCTTGCTCCAGGTGTCTTGGGCTTGCTTCTGTTGTCTTGGACTTGCTCCTGTTTTCTTTGGCTTCCCTCGGTTGTCTTGGGCTTGCTCCAGTTGTCTTGGACTTGCTCAAGTTGTCTTGGGCTTGCTCCAGTTGTCTTGGGCTTGCTCCACTTGTCTTGATCTTGCCCCAGTTGTCTTGGGCTTGCTCCAGTTGTCTTGGGCTTCCTCCAGTTCTCTTGGGCTTTCTCCAGTTATCTAGGCCTTGCTCCTGCTGTCTTGGGCTTGCTTCAGTTTTCTTGGCCTTGCTCAAGTTGTCTTGGCCTTGCTCCAGTTGTCTTGGGCTTGCTCCAGTTGTCTTGGCATTGCCCGGGTTGCCTTAGGCCTTGCTCCAGTGGTCTTGGACTTCCTCCAGTTGTCTTAGGCTTGCTCCAGTTGTTTTGGGCTTGCTCCAGTTGTCTTGGACTTGCTCCAGTTGTCTTGTGATTTCTCCAGTTGTCTTGGGCTTCCTCCAGTTGTCTTGGGCTTGCTATAGTTGTCTTGGGCTTGCTCCAGCTGTCTTGGACTTGCTCCAGTTGTCCTGGCCTTGCTCCAGTTGTCTTGGGATTGCTCCACTTCTCTTGGGCTTGCTCCAACTATCTTGGCCTTGCTCAAGTTGTCTTAAGCTTGCTCCAGTTGTCTTGGGCATGCTCTAGTTGGGCATGCTCTAGTTGTTTTGGACTTGCTCCAGTTGTCTTGGGCTTGCTCCAGCTGTCTTGGACTTGCTCGAGTTGTCTTAAGCTTGCTCCAGTTGTCTTGGGCTTGCTCCAGTTGTCTTTGGCTTGCTCTAGTTGTCTTGGGCTTGCTCCAGTTGTGTTAGGCTTACTCCACTTTTCGTGGGCGTGCTCTAGTTGTCTTGGGCATTCTCTAGTTGTCTTGGCCTTGCTCCAGATGTCTTGGGCATTCTCTAGTTGTCTTGGGCTTGCAGAAATTGCGTCGGCCTTGCTCCAGTGGCCTTGGCCTTGCTCCAGTTATCTTGGGCTTGCTCTAGTTGTATTGTCCTTGCTCCATCTGTCTTTGGCTTGCTCCAGTTGTTTTGTCTTTCTCCAGTTGTCTTGGTCTTGCTCTACTTGTCTTGGGCTTGCTACAATTGTCTTGGCCTTGCTCCATTTGTCTTGGGCTTGCTCCAGTTGTCTTGGGCTTGCTCCATATGTCTTGGGCTTGCTACAGTCGTCTTGGCCTTGCTCCAGTTGTCTTGGTCTTGCTCCAGTTTTCCTAGGCTTGCTCCAGCTGTCTTTGTGTCGCTCTTGAGGTTGTGGGCTTGCTTCAGTTGTCTTGGACTTGCTAGAGCTGTTTTTGCCTTGCTCCAATTGTCTTGACCGTTCTCCCGTTGACTTGGGCTTGCTCCAGTTGTCTTGGGCTTGCTCCAGTTGTCTTGGGCTTGCTCTAGTTGTCTTGGGCTTGCTCCAGCTGTCTTGGCATTGCTCCAGTTGTCATGGCCTTGGTCCTGTTGTCTTCTGCTTGCTCCAGTTGTCTCGGGCTTACTCCAGTTGTCTTGGGCTTGCTCTAGTTACCTTGGCCTTGATGCAGTTGTCGTGGGCTTGCTGTAGTTTTCTTGATCTTGCTCCATTTGTCTTTGGCTTGCTCCAGTTGTTTTGGCTTGCTCCAGTTGTCTTGGTCTTGCTCTACTTGTCTTGGGCTTGCTACAATTGTCTTGGCTTTGCTCCAGTTGTCTTGGGCTTGCTCTAGTTGTCTTGCACTTGCTCTAGTTATCTTTGACTTGCTCTATTTCTCTTGGGCTTGCTCAAGTTGTTTTGGCCTTGCTCGAGTTGTCTTGACCTTGTTCTAGTTGTCTTGACCTTGCTCTAGTTGTCTTGGACTTGCTCCAGTTGTCTTGGAATTGCTCCAGTTGTCTTGGGATTTCTTGATTTGTCTTGGGCTTTCTCCAGTTGTCTTGGGCTTACTGTAGTTTTCTTGGCCTTGCTCCAGTAGTCTTGGGCTTGCTCCATTTGTTTTGGACTTCGTCCTATTGTCTTGGCCTTGCTCCAATTGTCTTGGGCTTGCTCTAGTTGTCCTGGACTTGCTCCAGTTGTCTTCGGCTTCGTCCAGTTGTCTTGGGCATGCTCCAGTTGTCTTGGGCCTGCTCCTGTTGTCTTGTGCTTGCTCCAGTTGTCTTGGGCTAGCTCTAGTTGTATTGGGCTTTCTCCAGTTGTCTTGGCCTTGCTCCAGTTGTCATGGCCTTGGACATGTTGTCTTGTGCTTTCTCCAGTTGTCTTAGGCTTACTCCAGTTGTCTTGGGCTTGCTCTAGTTACCTTGGCCTTGATGCAGTTGTCTTTGGCTTGCTTTAGTTTTCTTGGCCTTGCTCCAGTTGTCTTAACCTTGCTCCATTTGTCTCGGGCTTGCTCCAGTTGTCTTGGCCTTGCTCTAGTTTGCTTAGGCCTTGCTCCAGTTGTCTTCGGCTTGCTCAAGTTGTCTTGGGCTTGCTCTTGTTGTCTTGGGCTTCATCCAGTTGCCTTGACCTTGCTCCAATTGTCTTGGGCTTGCTCGAGGTGTCTTGGGCTTTCTCCAGTTGTCTTAGGCTTGCTCTAGTTGTCTTGGGTTTGCTCTAGTTGTCTTGGCTTTTCTCCAGTTTTTCTTGGCTTGCTCCAGTTTTCTTGGCCACTCGGGGTTTTAGGGTTTTTATTTGCGCGGGCTCCTGCCCGGCCCCGTGGTAGCGGTGCCCAACAGCTTCACTTTCAAAGCATGGGGTGTTTCGGCCGCCCACTCAAAATCCTCGTAAAAGTTTGTGATAAAATTCACAAAACCATCTATAGAGGGGTTTGTGGTTTTTCTTTCATGTCTTATGACGATATCATGTTGTCGTTGGATGACATGCACCGTGGACATAACGTGTTAATTTAGATATAGCGTATTTTTTCGTATGATCTCTGGATATAGATTTAATAATGAGCAAAAAAGTTCCAAATTCGGATATTTCTTGATTTATGTGGGAAACGTGGATATGGCGATGATTATCGAGAGTTCCGTTGATATATGGTCACTCCCCCTATCTTGGAGCTGTGAAGTAAAAACAAATACTTTTCCGTCCCCAGTTCGAACAATAGTCTTCGCCTTTCTTTCGCAGCTTGACCGCCTTTCCGCTGTGCGCGCGTTGACCGCCGCACGTTGTTGCGCGAGCCACCGCTGCCGCACAAGCCGTCTGGCGCAGGCACCCGCATGGCAGCCGCCCAAACACAACCGCAGCCACGCACGCCCTCCTCTGCGACAGACGAGGCGTGCTCTGCTCGCCTGTGCGCTTGCGTGCACTAAGGCATGCTTCTGCCTCTACTGCACGTCGCACATTGGCGCCTGCCAACGCTCCGGTTATCCTGCCGAATCGGCTCTCAAGCTTGCTCCTGGACCCACTTGTCGTGTCCTTGGCTTGCTTCGTCGCCGTGCGGCGGGGAATCCCCTGGGAGCCTGTGCGGAATCCCGCGTGTGTATCTCTGCGGAAGGGACGGACTGGGGCGTCTCGAAGCAACCAAAAGCGCATTCGTCGAGATCCGCCCAGATCTGATCAGGATGGCCAGCGACTCGGCCGCGCCCTCCGCACCGGCGCAAGATCCGCCGCCGCCGCCGCAGCAGCAGCAGGCGCCGTTCGTCGTGGACTGGCATCTGCTGCCGCAGCAGCGCTGCAAAGTTGTGCACTTGGTGGGTCGCATTCCTGTTGCCGCTGCTGGCGTAACGCCTGCTCCTTCTGCTGCCTCTGCCGCCGGCTGTTGCTGCTGCTGCCGCGGCTGCTGCGGCGTGCTGGATCCGCTCCGCATGCGTAGCTGGCAGGAATTGCCGTCAGGCAAGCATGTCCAGCAATAGCTCGGTCTGTTGGCTCTGGGCATCTGAAGATGGCAGGACGCATCTGAAGACCGCGGCATGCCTTGACATGGCTTCGCGCAGCAAGCGGGATGGGATGGTATAGCACACATTCGCATGGCACACATTCGCACGGCACACAGTCTCAGGGGCACATTCGCATGGCACACATTCGCATGGCACACATTCGCATGGCTCACATTGGCATGGCACACATTCGCATGTCACACATTCACATGGCACACATTGGCATTTTACACGTTGGCATGTCACACACGCTGGGTGGCCACTATGCATGCGGCCAACGACTATTTTTTCTTTGGGACTTACGTGACGGAAGTGCGCTCTTTCTGTGCGCTGCAGATACGGCATGGTCAGGCAGAGCACAACGCAGCCGCTCTCATCACTCCTGGCGCGTACAAGGAGGACCGTTTCTTCGACTGCAGCCTCACGCAGTACGGCAAGGAACAGGTACTGCTGCCGTGCGAGTATGTGGGAGTGTGTGCGTGCATGTGTGTGCGTGTTTGTGTGTGTGTGTGTGGGCACGTGTGCATGCACGTGTGTGACCACATGTGTGTGTGCATGTGCCTGTGTGTGCACATGCAGCTGCTTTCATCTCCATCGTGTCGTCTCTTGTTTTCAGCTTTCCTCCCAACCCTATGCTTGCAATGCAGCAACCCTTTGCTGCTGGTGCAGCAAGCTGTTGTGCTGCAGCAGCTTGCTGCACCACCTTGTTGGGTGCTTCATTGGCCCAGTCACGGACATCTGAGAGCCCCTCCTCTGTCAGAATAGACTCTTCATCCTCCCCCCCACCCTCCCTTCCACCCCTCCCCCCCCTCCTCTTGACTCCCCAATGGTCTTTTGAGTTTCTTGGTCCGACCCTCTCTTGCCCTTTGGTCTGCACCGTCTCCCGCAAACCCTACCTGTCATGTCCTCCTAGTGTGAACTCCTCGCCCCAAACTTCCCTTGCCTTCCTTACCTTTCCTTTCCTTGCATTCACCCGTATCGCACTTTGTTGTGCCAGCTGCCACAGCCGCTTGAAACGACCAGAGCATGGATGTGGTTGCCAAAACAGGCAAACACAAGATCATGAGCAAGGGCATGGGCATGGGTATGCGCGCGTGCGCTGAACACAGACATGGACATTTGCAGGACACGGGCATGGCATGAGTCACGAACATAAGCATGTGCACATGCCCACAAGAGCACTCCGTTAGTGTCAGCAGCTGTTGCCCCTGCTTCTGCTGCGCGTGCTGCTGCCGTCATGCTGTTGGGGATGCACACGAGTCCGCACGCCGCGTGCCTGACATGTCGTTGGACATGCCGTGCCATGCGATGCAATGCAGTGCAATGTAATGTGGTGTGATGTGATGTGATGTGAAGCAATGTGATGCAATGCAATGCAATGCAATGCAATGCAATGCCATGCAATGCAAATGCAATGCAATGCGATGCAATGCGATGCGATGCGATGCGATGTGATGTGATGCAATGCAATGCCATGCAATGCAATGAAATGCAAATGCAATGCAATGCGATGCGATGCGATGCGATGGGATGCGATGCGATGTGGTGCGATNCGGTGGAGCTCGTTGTCTGCTCGACACTTCTCCGGTGCGCAACATCGCTCCATGCGTGCATGTGCTGCTGCCTCCTCTTCCTATGCTGCCGCCATCCTCCTCCTCCTCCTCCTCCTCCTCCTCCTCCGCTGCATGGAGCCGCTGCAGTCACTGCTGCCTCTCCTGTTCCACGCCTACTCGCACACAGTCTTGTGCTCCATGCGCTTCCATTTGCCTCTTGTTGTCTCAGCACGTGCTTGCTCTCTAAAATCCTGCCAACCTTGGAACACGCTGTGGCTGCGACTCTGATGCTCATGCATGTGTGCGTGTGTGCGTGCGCACATGCACTTGGCTGTGTGTGTGAACAGGGAAGCATTGTTCGCACGCTGCAGCCACTTCGGCATGTGGTTGACCGTATCAGCTGTGGGTTTATGTGAGGTTGTGTTTTGGATTGCTGCGAGTTGCGGTCTTGACGATCGTCGAAATCGACCACGCCAGTCAATTGGAGGAAAAGGCTGCTGTTCATGCCTGTTCTAAGACCGTGTGTGAGTGACGGACACTCCGTCCATGACTCCACCGCATGCGTTGCAGAGCGCTGCAGACGGCGACGGAGGCGTTTGGCAGTGGGCAGACGTCGCTGGCATCGGCAGGGTCGCATGCAGAGGCCTGCGCCGCCAATGGCGAAGGCGCCCCGAGTGGCAACGGAGTCGCGGAGGGTGTGAGCTGCGGTGCTGCTGCGCCGCGCTTCATCGCAACGGAGCTTTGCAGAGAATCCATGGTGAGTGGCAAAGTGCCGTGAAGTGCATGGTGAAGTGCACGGTGAAGTGTTGTGCTAGGCTAGGCTGGCCTGGGCTTGGCTGTGCTGCGTTATGCTGCGCTGTGCTGTGCTGTGCTGTTCCATGTCATGCTTTGCTCTCCTGCTGTGGGCCTGGAGACAGCTTGAGTATTGCTGAGTGTTTTGTGGGAAGGGCC
>SZWC01001657.1:181591-202375 GCA_023375785.1 Penium margaritaceum
CTCTCTCTCTCTCTCTCTCTCTCTCTCTCCCTCTCTCTCACACACACACACACACACACACTCTCGCTCTCTCCCCCCTCTCCTATTTCTTTCCCCCCTCTTTCTCTCCCTCTATATGCATACATAGATATATATCACACACACGTACACACACACACACACACACACACACACACACACACACACTGACACTCACACTCACACTCACCTTGTCTCGTTCTCTTGTAATTTCTTATAATCTCACTCCTTATCGCTCAAGCTTATTCACTTGCACTTACTATCCCTTGCTTTCACTAACTCCCACTTGCCCCCACTGGCTCTGACTCAATTCCATCCACACTCACTCACTCTTCGTCTCCCCCGTGCTCACACAAGGTCAATCTCACTACCTTTCACTTAATATCTCTCTCTCTCCCTCTCCCTCTCTCTCTCTCTCACACTGACTCACTCATCCCTTATTCTCATTTCCCCTCTCATTGACTCACTCCCTCTCTTACTCAATCTCATCACAAAGTCACTCACTCACTCTCTAAATCACTCATACAAACTCGCACTTATTCAATCAGACACTATATCCGTCTCGTAGTCACTCACCCACTCACCCACTCACTCACTCAGTCACTCACTCACTCACTCACTCACTCACTCACTCACTCACTCACTCACTCACTCACCCACCCACTCACTCACTCACTCACTCACTCACTCACTCACTCACTCACTCACTCACTCGCTCATTCAGTCACTCACTCACTCGTTTACTCTTTCACCTTGTCCCTTATGTGATCACTTGCACGCATAACACACTCACTCATACTACTAATCACTTACGAGCTCTCCACTCAATCACTCCTGTTTTCTGTCATTTACTCTCATTTATTTCGAACTACTTTCACTTACCCTCCTTGAAATCAAGAGGAACGCCACTAATTAGGGCATGGACAACATGGAAAAAATCCAGCGGCGTTGAGATAAAGGGAGGAAAAAAACTGGCATTAGGATAAAAGTAGCAATCATAGTATTCTCTCCATGGCCTCGGTGAGTTGACTGACCTTTGCAAGTAGACAAGGTAAGTAATGATTGCGTAAAATTTGCGTGTCGAAGAAATGTGTATGTTGTGGCCATTGTAAGGCATTGCTGGTACAGACAATGGTAGAAGAGGCAAGACGCAACTGAAGCAGCAAAAGGGACAGCATTAGGAGAAGCTCCAACAAACCTCTAGAAACATCCTCCAACCTTTTCAACCTTTACAAGTACCTACAATCTTCTGTCTAAAAACATGTGTGGATTCCTACAACCATTTCTAACGCATTAAGAACTGCTACAAACTTCTACAACCTCCATGAATATCCACAGCGCGTTGCAATGGTCCGTGGACATATACAAACTTCTAAGATTATGCATGGAACGGATTCGACGGAATCCTTGGCCGACTAGGCCAAAACCGAGGTGCTTGAGGGTCTCCGATCCTTGAGCCATCCCGTCTCACCGCCCACAGTCCCAGGTGACCCCGCTCGGGCCACGTGGCTCCTTCGACCGGTCTGCGTGGCACTGCCACGCTACATCCCCCCCCCGCTAGGAGTGAGAGCCGCCTCGGCATCTCCGGTAATCCCAACGTGGGATTCGAGCCCTGGAGCTCTAATACCAATGTAGCGGATTCGATGGAATCCCTGACCGACTGGGCCAAAACCGCAGTGCTTGAGGGTCTCCGACCCTCAAGCCATCTCTTCTCACTGTCCACAGTCCCAGGTGACCCTGCTCGAGCCACGTGGCTCCTTCGACCGGTCGGCGTGGCACTGCCACGCTACACTCCCCCCCGCTAAGAGCGAGAGCCGCCTTGGCATCTCCGGCAATCCCGACGTGGGATTCGAGCCCTGGAGCACTGATACCAATGTAACGGATTCGACGGAATCCTTGGACGACTAGGCCAAAACCGCGGTGCTTGAGGGTCTCCGACCCTCAAGCCATCCCGTCTCACCGCCGACAGTCCCAGGTGACCCCGCTCGAGCCACGTGGCTCCTTCGACCGGTTGGCGTGATACTGTCACGCTACAATCCAATAACTTAAAAAAATACTTTAATCTTGTACAATCCATTAAAAACCTTCATAAACCTCCACATATTATAAAGAACATGCGCAAATCTCCAAAAGTCTTTGCCAACCTTTTATAGTATCCGTCAAGATGCACACGTGTATGTAAACCTATATTGGTGTTCAATTCAATCTGATATTTAGTATTCTTTATTGGCAACATTTCAATAGACTCATTTTTCAACAATTTCCATAAACCTCAATAATCCTTCGCAGTTATGGATCCCCCTGCACAATCTCCGCCTCTATGAAATTCATTAAACCTGTAAGAGCCACGTTGATCCTCCAAAGACTACTATAAATGTTTTAAGGATAAATTTACCTGTGGTGCCTATTTCGACCCAGTTTTGATGCGAGGTCATGACCCCCCTTTGTCCTCAATTCCCAATGTTGTGGTAGGTCCTCGTGAAGTGGAAACCCCAATTCTCAAAGCGCCTTTACATTGGATGCCTTTCTATGATGTTCAGATGGTCCATTCGGAGGATCCATTTGGAGGAAATGTTGGGAGTGTAGAAACGACGGTGTTGCTTTTGGGTGAGATTTTTGTAATTGTCTATGCATGGATGTTTTTGTTTCTTGCATCATTCGGCACGTGTTGTCCATAATCCATCCCTCTTTCTCTGGTACTAGTCACTATGTTTTCATTTAGAACATAGGTACGATGTCTGATGGAAGGGTTGCGTTTCCTGTACATCCACGTATTGTTTTCTTTACGGTTCTCTACTCACCTGAATCGTCCCTGCAAACGGAAAAAAGGAAAGGAAACCACCAGGGTAGCAGTCTTAGACATAACTGCGTTTAGAACATGACATTAACTGTAGATCAGTATGCCATTCGACATTCCTAGGAAATACATTATCAAAACAGGCACCTGCCTTCGTCACGGTTTTTGCTTGTTAGTCGTGGTGGGTGTGTGGCGCATACACATCAGCTCGGATACATTTTCCCACTTTTTAAATTATTAAAAAAAACTCCCCATACATCCATTTAGAAGATATCTCAAAATCCAATGGAGTCTCTAGTTTATCCGGTCTCCTCTGATATGTTCGATCTGCCAATGGATTTGAACCACGGCTCGATGGCTGAATATCTGGAGGAGTACTTCACTATTGGTGGCGTAAAATATGATAAATAGTACACGTACCTCGCGGCCTTGCTCCTAAGGAATGCATATTTCAGTTTGTGGTTTTCGTTTATATGCATCCAATGGCATGAATAAGTGGCTAGAGCCAAATAAGCGGCTCATTTCTACGGTCTTGCATTACCGACACGATATATTGTAGCTCTTGAGTGGATCAACCGAATGTGTATTTTTTCCTCCACTCCACCACATGCAAACATACATAGTAAGCAATATCTCCATCCCACGTGGTATACTTAATCAGATCACTTTTATACATACAAGATCCGCATAATAGGAACACATGTTCAAGTACCTGAACATGAGTGTACCTGGGAACTCCATTCTGATTATTTGTGAAAATCCATTCTAAAGAATGACTCCAAATTACTACACACAAAGCATGTTGCATTTGAACATTGTTGTGAACCAATTTCTCTTGCGAGATATTGTTATGCGACTATTCTATGTGCTCAAAACATCCATGTTATAACCAATCTACTCTGCATGCTAGAGCTTAAAGCATCAATGTAGTCAAGATGATTGATTTTCTCATTCATTTGAGTTACTCAACTGGATGCCACCCTGCAACCACTTGCACGTACTAGACACGTAATTCAGAACGTGTGTTGAAGCAAACTTTATAATATACAAAAATGTCCTTTTTTATCTTATTTTCATCGTACTTTTAGTGTGTAATCCCTTCTAGTGTGAACATATCTCAGTCCATACAATAGTGTAATTGTTTACTAATCCCACAGCTACACCGTCCAATACAATTATGTATTTGAAGGATTGGATGTTTGGTGGGAGCATCGATGACGATGAGGCACAAGAGTCTGTCAGTTCTGACTTTTGGAGATCTTCAAACTTGAAAGCTGATACTGGTTTGCTCATTTCTTCTCGTCCACAAGCCAATGAGTGTCAAGTGTCTAGTGTTTGGTAGTTGTTTTTCCAACTTCTCTTCCCTTGTGATGTCCTCTTATCCTCAGCTGCTATCAGGCGTACTTTTTTCGTAATTTTTTCCCATGACCATTTGAGTGAAGGGGGGATCTGCTGATCTCTCCAAGTGACAGATGCATAAATATCCACATGCAAGAGCAGCACTTTAACTCTGATGCAACAATGGTAGAGTCCATGTTCCAAGCATCCCCTTTTGGGGAGAGGATACACCTACCTTCTCAGTTGGTACCTTGTTGACAGCTATTTCAACTTAGGGAGAGTTATGGTTTGTGGGCTTCAAGTTGTCTAATCATCAGACTATCGGGAGCAGCACTCACTTTATAGCTGTCCCCGCGATGCTCCAACATTTAGTGTGATACTCGTAATGTGCATCTGATGCGTCCTAGCAGCCTGATCCGTCCATAATGGCTGATATAATTTTCTCGATGGCCGAGACCCGGCCACTCGGTGCTTTGTGTTGGTATCTCGGGAGACGCCATGTTGATTGGTCACATATCATCTCTGACCGGCTGTGCATTCTCTCCATGGTCAAGACCCAACTACATGGGCGAGTGGTTTGTACTTGGTACTGGTTGATCAAGACTTAACAGGTTTTGGATCTGGTTTGTGTGGTTTTCATGTGGTCAAGACCCAGATGTCAGGTGACACGTTATGGCAATTGCGGAGTCCTGACATGTCTTGCTTTGGTAAACGGTGGTGCCAGCATGCTACCGTGGATTTTGGACATGCTTTATGTACATGTTTTACTTTCTCGATGGATACCCAGGCACTCGGTGACCTGTTACGATGCCTCAGAGACCTGTCTCATGTGGTTTTATTTTCTGTGGTTGGCATGTTCACTGTCCGTCCATGTTAGTGCGGCGGGGATGACACAGTCTGGTGGACTAGCCACCAATCTCTAGTAGATAAGCTCACTATGGCGCTCATTGTACTCTCTCCCTTGTTAAGGGAGAGAGTACAATGAGCACCACACACAATGGGCTTACACGTTCCGGACTTGACCACAATGTTGGCGATACAATTCTTCCTCTCACCACCAAAGCTCATGTTTTGTCTAGCATGGACTTGCATGGACTGTGTATGTCTTGCAGGTCCGTTGTCAATAAAGGGTGGTTATTTTTCTAGGAGAGGATGTGTGTGGGATATGGTTGGAGTCTAAGAAGGATTCTCTTGTAAAAACCGTGGAAGGCCGCTTTTTGGTTTGGAGGCAGTGGCGGGGAAAGAATCCGGGTAGGCTATTGAGACTAGGAAGCTTTTCTTGTAATACATTGGATGAGGTGTTCAGGACTGAGGCAGATTGGACAGAGCCAGGGGTGTGGTGTGAGTTCTTGGGTCATGGGATAAGTTGGATAGGCTCGCCAATGAGGGATGCTTGGTTTGTTTCCTACTTTGTGGCAGATTGTGGGCCAGAACTCTCTCAAAGTGGACAGGATGGCATAGTTTGTATGAGGGAGAATGAGGTCATGGGGTTAAGCATCACCCGTTACCAGGTCAGGGAGATGTTTTTTCACGATCTCATCGAGGAGGGTTAGCTGTGCTCATGTGAGTGGAGGATGTAGAGTTATGTGGCGAGAAGGAGTGTTTGTCATAGGATTTTTCCAGGGGAGTTCTTTCATGCTTGTGGGGTGTGAATTGTAGGCCAGATAAGTGTATGCAATTTTCACTTTGATTAGGTTGGGTGGTCCTATCGCGAGTTGCACGCCAAGAACATGCTTAAAGGCATAGATCTGTTTCCTATGGCATGAGGAGAGGCAGAGAAGAGAGATGTCCCGTTGGGAGGGGAAGTAACATTAGATTTTACTGAGTTGTTTGGTGTAGATGATTCATTCCTTCCATACATACGGGTCAGGTTTCATTAAACAGTAAAACAACTTGTTTGCTTGTGCGCCATAAGGAGGGATGGTCACTCAAGGCCCATTCCTTGTTGGTGTAGTTGGGGGATTTGTGTCTTTTTAGAATAGTTGACATGTTCTACATTTGTCTAAGGGGTTATTGTGGCCTGAGATAAAGTCGAGAAGGGTAGATCCCAGAATGTATGGTGGAGGTTGGATTCTGTAGAATCAATACAGGAACTTGGAATTGAGGTACGAGTTTATGGCCACGATATTGGTTCGTAGTGGGGCTCAGTCATTGTTCCAAAGGAATAGTGTGATTTTATGCATTGTAAAATGGGCTTCCTCGTATCGGCCGGATATGATTTATAATGAAGTTATATGCTAAGGATGTGAATTGGGCCATCTGTGATGGTGTAGGAGGCGTGGGGCAGAGTGGAGATGTCGATTCCAGTAAGCATTATGAGTGGCATGCATGCATTATAAAGAAGTCGCGTTTTGGGGAAAACACGGTAACACTTTTTACGTTCAGCTTTGGAGGGCACAAAAATGGTCACGGCGTCTGTGTAGCCTATAGATGTCTGTCTGATGATAGGAGCGAGGAGGATTCCTTTCCTACATGTAGTCAGCCATGGGTTTCATAGTGTAGATGAAGAGATGTAGGACGACTGGAAATCCTTGGTGGATATCATTTTTTCGGATTTTTTGGGTTGAGAGGTGTTTTTTGACGAGGAGTTGGGTGTTTGTGTCGATCTTCCGCATCAAACGTTAGTAATCATTGCTTTTCCGGTCTTTCTCTATACGTGAACCACAATCAGTCGGAGTTTTTGCTTTGTGCCCGTTTGTAACCAGGAGGAGGAACAACCTCAGCATCGAAAGTCGTTATATGACTAGTGTCACTATTATGTCCCAATCCTACACAAGTCCCTAAACTGCGCAGGTTGGCAATTCTCTCCTAGCATTCATGATATACCACACGATGACTTTTGGAGTTTTACAACGGTCAGACATGATCATTTTGGTCAGCAGCCAGGACCTCCAGAGTTCCATTTCAGAAGTTTCTGACACCTTCAGCCACATTCTAGAATGGACAAGAGCATTGTCATGAACCGCATCGATGATCCAAAACAGTTCACGTGATTTGTTGACAGTGCTAGATTCTGACAAAAAAAGCACGTAGATATTCTTGAATTTGCATGAATTATCAATGGATTTTTTCAAGGAAACTGCTTGCACTTGGCGTCGGAGGCTTCAAATATGTCCCATCTCTTATTTCACGGCTTGTTTACAAGAGCTCAACTATTCCAACAGCCATAATCGGGAACACTTACTTCTTATCCCAAACTACTTGTGTTTCTCTCTTTCCTTAATCACGTCCTACTCCGTAAAATCCACCTGTTAACCATCAATGTGCTACTAAGAATAAACACAATAGTATTTGAGGAGAAATTGACGAATTCACTCCTGCATGACAACCTCACAAGGTCATGGAGATGCTCCTATCACATGTCGTTGTACACTACAATGCCGTCGAGGCAGAAGATAACAAAACTACTGAGGTACGATCAAAATATGTCATTCATTACCACCATAAATCTTCTCGGGACGGTTGTGAATCCGAACAGCATAAGCAGGTTCCAGTAGCAAGTGCAGAAAGCCATCTTCTCAATGCCCTTCTTTGACACACGGATCTAATGATAACCAGTAAGCTTGTCAATTTTGGTAAAAAATGTCACTTCTCTGATCAAGCACCTGTAGCAGGAATGGTGTGGTCTTGACAGGACATACATATATATATATATATATATATATATATCATACATGATAATTATTTACTTAGTTTAGTCTAAGGCTAGTATGTGGGTTTGACCAATATCACTTGCGACTGATCACCATGGGTGACACCCGTTAGGCTGTGGACATCATCATGTGATATATGTTTCACGTTGCAACCATGAGATGGTGGATGTGATCAGGCTTGTCCCCCATGCCACCAGCATGATAGTCAATACATCAAAACACACGTGCACCTTTGAGGCTAGGACACTCTTGGTGAGCTTGTTACCATGATGATGGGTACATTTTTTCAAAATAATTGTATCCATTCTCTCATCCAATTGTCTGAAAAGATAGTCCATTTGATCGCGTCACACTTGAACATCTTTTTCAAGCAAATGTTTTTTTCCTATTTTAGCGTGAACCGGCCTTTCCACATGGCTTGAATAGGTCCCTGGCCTGTGGGCAGTTGCATCGGATAAAATGAGGGTCCGAAACCCTCAATCACCACAGTTTTGGCCCAATGGGCCAAGCTTCCCATTCAATTCGTTACATTGGTATCAAAGGGCCAGGGTTCAAGTCCGTCCGTGGACACTGAGACGAGTCCACTCCTGTGTCGGAGGAGTGTAGCGCATGCCGGCCCCCCCACATTGCACGAACATGTCCCTGGCATGTGGGCGATTGAGCTAAATGGATTGAGGGTCGGGGACTCTCAATCACCACAGTTTCGGCCTAGTGGGTCAAGCTTCCAATCCACCTTGTTACACATACATCACAAAATAACTTTCTATACTTGACCTCGGGTTCATCCATTGCCATGGATGAAGGCATGTGACAAAGACGCACTTTATACCACAAATGACTCGACCCTCCCTGCTTGTCTCGTACACAAAAACAATTTGCATCGGAAACGGGGAGGGGGGATCAAACGGCTATGCGTGATCTGTTCCATGTGGTGATGTAAAAGTGAAGTTCGGAACTTTGCTCTGAACTCTGATTTTGGCCAATACCTCTTGCCTGGTATCACCTAAATTCTCCCCATACTCAAACTCTCCCTTTCCTAACAGTCTTTCATCACTCATTTCCCTCCTCCCTCTCCTCTTTCCACCCTTCTCTCCTCTCTCAATGTCTTTCAGTGCCTGCAAATGGAGCCAACAACTCCATGGTCTCATTGCCCCTTCATCAAGTTACGGTTCATTGACCCACTTTCATACATTTCATAATATATGCATACTGCTCCTCAAATTTCTTCATTTCCTGGAAGTTTACCTAGGTGTATACACCCTTTATATCACCAATGTCTTCATGAACAAATTTAACTTCATTGTTAGCAAGGGTTATAAGTCCATTACCTTGAATTCTGAACAATAATTCTATGTTAAGTTCAAGATATAATGCATTTTGTTCAACGGACGTAATTATATCTGCACAATTCCCCATGGACATATCTATTTGACATAGTAAAGTTGCAAAACAATCCGTAGCGGAAAAACTGTTACAAACACATAATGACATGCTCTGACTACGTTGATTGTTCGCTAGTCCCGCTTCCGACATTCGCTCGAAGTTGACTCCCCCCTCCACCCAAGTGTGTCTAGTGAATATATTGGACAATGTATCGTGGAGGTCCGGAAAAATATACACTAATGTAGTTTCTGATCTTGCCAAACCCTCCCCTCCTCCCCCCCCCCCCCCCCTGCACTGCAAGTGTATCGGGGAGAGTATAGTGAACTAGCACAAGTATGTAAACTAGTGTATTTACACCTGTGTATTAGGTAAACCCCCCTCCAGATACACTGCCCGATACACCCCCGTAATACATTTTCGAGTTCGGGGGGAGGACGTAATCCTCCTCCCTAAAACCGAAAATTGTATGTGGAGAGTGTATTGGTAAGCGTCGCCACAAGTACACTTGTGTATCTCTTTCTATGCATACTCTTTTCCATCGAGGACATCAATCGTCGTAAAGCGCCGACATAAAAAAAGGGCAAACATTCTGACTTCACTCACGCATAATGCACCATGGGCACTACGCAAACGGAGAAAGAGAACCCAGATCAAGCGCCCCCTCTCTCAAAAACACCCTGTGTGTATTGGAGGAGTGCATCATGGAATGTATCATAATTCACTCACAAATGCACACAATTGTATTTATACACTTGTGTATTCATTCGGCGCCCCTCCATATACACTGTTCAATACACCTGCCCAATACACTTTGAGTAGACGGGGAAGGGCGACCCCCTCCCCATGTAAAAGTGAAAAGTGTATCTAGAGTGTGTATCAGAAGGTGTATCTAGTAGTCAACTGCATAAATACACGTGTTTTTGATGTGCAGTAGACGAAACCTTGTCTAAACCATCGAACGGAGTCAGCCGACCATTTTTTGTGTCTTAATATCACAAGGGCTAGCACTTAACCATTAAATACTATTCGCACCTTGCAAAATATACAACCACGCCCTGTTGAGAGGTCCATCCCCCCTCCTAGAACAACGCAAGTGTATTGGGTGTGTGTATCAGGCTGTGTATCGGGAATCCACTAAAAATGTACACAAGTGAATTTGTACACTTGTGTATTGTTCCGATCCCTCTCCCAATACATGACCCAATACACTAACCATATTCATTTTGACAGCGGGAGGGAGGTGGACGGTGTTGATGATTCCTTCTCTCAAAAGCTAGAATCTTATCTGTATAGATTTTTGCTGATTTTAACCGCTAGAAATTTATGAGACAAACATTTATATACTTTTGTTTTCGTGAAAAGCTTTCATAAATTGTCAATCGTCGGCGTCAGACGGTGTTCAGGTTGTGAATGAAGAACCTAAACACAATCAGAATGTCCTAGTCGCGCCTTGATGACAAGATTACTGCACCCAAATGACCCCCCCCCGAAACACAATGGGTATACTGGCGGAGTGTATTGGGGATTGTATTTCGAGTACTCGCCTATATGTACATAAGTGCATTAAATCAAATGAGTATTCAAATTTCATCCCTCTTGATACACTGTCCAATACACCTTCAAGACATATCTGGGCTACAGAGGGGGGGACGGGGGGACGCTCGAGCGTCGACAAAACAATATTCACGATGACCATGTAACATTCCGTTTGATCACTACAAAAACGTCCTCGATCAGGAGCTTGTAGAAAGTAGTACAATTTAACGCCAGTGACTTGACATTAACTTTACTTAAAGCACAAAAAGGCCACAACATGAAAAAGCATGTGGTGTAGAGTTTCTAGACAAATGTTTTAGTTAATTGATTTAAAACATAATAAATTGTATCCATTTTTGGATCAATTTCCGAGGAAGTCTTGTGGTCATGTACACATCATCAATTGTGAACATAATTCTCACCAGTAGTTCCATGAAACATTAACAATTGGCTAGGCTATTGTCCTAGAAGTATCCTTACCATATGTTTCAGTGTTGTACACACATTATCGAGTGTGGAGATTTGGGGTGATTGGGCATAAATACCTTCGTCGTTGCCCTTGGCCACGTCTTCACCTTCTCCATTGAGCCTCCCCAATCCTTAGACATTATGTACCTCTTCCATTATGACTACTCTCATTGATAGTCATCGTAATCTCATCTTCCTTGTTCATCCTTCTGATCCTCACCATCGAATGCGACCTCACTAAGACCACCATCTCATCAGCGCTTCTCCGCAAGTAAGTTGACACGATTGTCCATAATGTGTGCAAATCACCGTCCGAAGTCCTCACTAATTCCATCACCCCTCTTTTTCATGTTTCTTGTCTCGTTGCGCACTACCACTGAGAAGGCTTACTTTACATCACATCATCATGTAGCATATCATCCTTATTCATGCAATTATAACCCGTTGTGTTTGGGATCAAGGCATTGCATGTTTCTAATTTGGTCTTGTTCTCACTAGCATGGTTGTGTTGAGCATTGTTATGTTACTTCAGTCTATGAGGTCCACTATCAATGGGAGTAAAGTATTGCATGTATCTACTTGCTTGTGTTCTTGTTGTAAGAAGCATCATCTTCCTCTTGAAGGCGAGACCCACCTGTGTGTAGCTCGAAACTGTGCTAGTGTGCAGGTTTTGGCAATAGCATTGTTGATGCAGCATGCAGGCTTCCACGCTCGTTGCTTAGTCTGCCGTCCCCTCAGTATGCGCTCTAGAGTTCAAGTATAAGTGCTCTGGGTTTGTTACTTAGAAATGCGCGCGCCAGTGTTAGCACCAGAAAGTAGCTGAAAACATGTTGTGACTGATTAGGAATGAAGAATGAGCAACAATGGGAGACCCCTCCAAGTCCTAGCTTTCCTCCAGATTTGTAGAGCTTGTTACTCAGCTAACCAGCCACTTAGAAAATAGACCTATTTTCTGGCAGGCAAGGTCTTCTCGGTGAGCCCTGCCACACGGCCGACAACCCAAAACCCGGGTGTCATCCGTTTTGCTTGAACGTTGGACCATACCATATTACGCACACTACGAGCGCAGTCATGCAGTCCAAATCAGCTAGAAAAATCGTAGTGAGGAGTTATGGCTGCCTAAACCAAGGCAGCGTCTACGCTATCCCCTGGTACCAACAGTGTCAGAAAATCACGAAACTTGGATCCTAGGCATGTAATAGCACTGCGAATTCAACAGCGCAGTCAAACACGGTGTTGGACATGTGCAGACAACATATGCAGTGACAGTGCCTGTCGGTGGTACGACTCCCGAGGAGGTCTACCGATGGAGTCGAGCATGAAGGAGGAAGGAGGCTCCAGCAAACTACGTGTAGGCCTCAACGTGCGTCGGCTCCACCACGTGACACTCCATCAGCGTCGCGTCTTGCCCTCAGTCATTTGCACGCCGATGTACACAAGCCGGGAGGACAAAACAGTGTACACGTGAGAGATGTGAAACAAAAGCCAAGACTCCCCCATGACACATAGGCACAATGTACAAGGACGGGCAGAGAGCATCGAGATCATGTGGAAACAGAGAGAGAGAACCTCACAAACATAGACTGACTGCACTCACAGCCTTCTTGAATGAGTCACGCTTCAGTGCCTTGGTCAAGAAATTAGTCACCTGCCGTGCTATCTCGACCCATACACTGCTGATGCTACCGTCATGCAACAACAAATGCACATAGTGATACTCGACATTGATGTTTTTTGTATGAGTGTGGTGCACGGCCTCATTGTCAGCAATGGCCATGGCACTTTCATTGTCACAGTACAACGTGATGGACGGGACTGACTGAAGCAACTCGGACAACAGGCGGCGCAACCACACGCTCTCAGAAGCGCCAGAACCATGGGCCACACACTTAGCCTCAGTAATGATACGTGTTATGCAGCCTTGCTTGTCGTTGTGCCAGGATACAACCATTTTGCAAACAAGGAAGATCCAACCAATGCAAATCTTACCGTCCAAACAGCCGGACTAGTCACTGTCGGTGTATCCCGTCACTAGAACGGACGGCTGTTGACAGAAAATATGGCCTCGTTGTGGGGTAGAAACGACATAGCGCAACACTTGGATCGCGGCCTCAAAGTGGGGGTGACGCGGCCCCTGAGATAACTGTGTGAGGAGGATGGCATCGAATGCAATATCTGGACGCGTCATCGTCGCCATGAACATCAGTGACCCGATGACTCGCAAAAACGTGGTCACATCTAATGGCTCCCCCACCACAGCTGGATCAAAGCTCTTGATTATTGCCTGACCACCAGGTGACATGGGTGAGGATGCTCTTGGCACAAGGGATAGGTCCTCAGCAAAGCGCCCGGACAAGGTCTGGATGTAGGCAGCCTAAAGGACATGCAGGATGCCCACGGAGCGATCATGCTTAAGCTCCATGCCCAGAAAGACTTGTGCTGGCCTGGATTCCTTCATCTGGTAGGCAGCATGCAACATGTCCTTGACCCACTGGATGGCAGCTACATCCGGCGATGCAATGAGTAGGTCATCGATATACACCAGGAAAGTGACGAGAGTCTGACCTCGTGGACTGATGAATAGCGCGCGGTCTACAAAGCTGCGAAGGAGGCCACCGCTAAGAAGCATACGACTGATCTCCTGGTTCTCACAGCGTGGTGACTACTTCAAGCCATAGAGGACCTTCCGTAGCTTCCAGACCTTGCCGGAGCCATCGTTGAAGCCCAAAAGTTGTACCATGTAGAGCTCCTTGCCCTTTAGTGAACCATAGAGGAAGGAGTTACTCACATCCATCAGATGTAGTTCCCACTCGTACTGGGCAACCAGGCTGAACAACGCCCGACTGGTGGAGAAACGACCGACCGGGACGAAGATCTGGTCATAGTCGATCCCAGGGACCTGAGCAATTCCTTGGCTGTGAGGCGGGCGTTGTATGTTGCCACGGACCCGACTGGCTTCCACTTTTGTTGGAAAACCCACTTGGCGTCGATGGCCTTATGGCATGGGGGGAGGTCGACGAGCTCATAGACGTGATGTTGCTGAATGGCTGCAAGCTCGTCGATGCATGGAGTCTTCCAGTGAGTAGCCTCGGGAGACGCCCAAGCCTCATGTAGGGTGGCTGGGTCTTCTGATTGCTCCATGGGGCCGAAAGTGAGGGTGTGCGCGTCTCGCACCCTTGGTGGCATCCGTGTGAGCGTGGCCACAACGACATTCCGGTACTCCTCATGGAGCAAGGCATAGTCCAAAGTTGACCCTGGATGTAGGTCAGTGATGACTGACAGTGTGGCCAAGTCAAGTGCCTTGGTGCCGGGGTCCCCACTCACGACCGTGGAAGTGGGTCTGGCATGAGGTGAGGAGCCTCGTGGGATGACAGGGGGTTGTGTAGCGAGAGGACATGAGGAGGCGGCCTGAGTGCTCACTGTTGGCCTGGGTCTGAGGCCCTCGCCCGGACCACATGTGTAGCGCGCCGATACGGACGGAGCAGCCGGCCTTGAGGGACTGGCGAACATGGACAGGGCAGCCGGCCTTGAGGGGCTGGCGGAGTGCGGACGGGGCAGCCGACCCTGAGGGACTGGCAGACACGGACGGGACAGCTAGCCTTGAGGAGCTGCCCGACACGGATGGTGCAGCCAGACTTGAGCGACTGGTGGACACGGACGGGGTACCTAACCCTGAGGGGCTAGTAGGCACGGACGAGACAACCGGCCCTGAGAGGTTGGTGGGCACCAACGAGGTAGCCGGCCCTGAGGGACTGGCGGGCATGGGCAAGGCAACCGGCCTTAAGGGATTGTCGGACATAGATGGGGCAGCCGGCCCTGAGGACTGGTGGACACGGACGGGGCGGCTGGTCCTAAGGGACTGGCGGATACGGACGAGGCAGCCCGTCCTGAAGGATTGGCGAACACAGACAGGGCAGCCGGCTCAGAGGGGCTGTTAGACACAGATGGGACAGCCGGTCCTGGGGGGCTTGCGGAGACGGACGGGATAGCCGACACAGACGGACCCATGGGCACAGACGATGGAACACCTGAATGTAGCTAGACGGAGGATGAATCCACCACTCCCCCACGCGGCAGGAGGAACATCGACGCGATGGAGTAAACAAGGTCGCGGGGAAACAGGTCCTCAAAGAAGAGGGCATCGTGGGACTCGACGATGCATTGCCGGGTTGGATTCGAGAAACACCATGACTTTGACTGACGCGAGACGCCAAGGAAGGTACACGGACGACCGTGAGGCTTGAGCTTGCCACCTAGTTATGGGGTAGGCAACCACACAATGGCTACGCAACCCCAGACCTAGGCCGGACGCAGGTCGTCTTGTTCTCCACACCAGTGCCGGTATGGGGTGGACTGACGGGGAATGGGTCCGTGGGGGATCCGGTTCAAGACCCACGTCATGTAGGTCATGGCCTCGAAGTAGAAGCCGTAAGAGATGCCGGAATTGACCCGCATGGTGCGGACGGCGTCGCCAATGGTGCAGTTCCATCGCTCAGAGACACCATTATGGACTGGCGTGTAAGGTGCCGACGTCTCATGATGGACACCACGAGAGGCAAGGAAGAGTGTGGTCTCCTCCAAAAACTCACCCCCTCGATCAGAACGTAAGCGGTGGAGAGGGTGACCACACTTGTGTTCGGCACGGACAAGCTAGTCCCAAATGGTGGGAGCGACATCGTTCTTCTACCAAAGTCAAAAGACACAAGAATAGCGAGAATAGTCGTCCGTAAGCGTCAGGACATAACGACCATGCTCACCGACTGACTCTGTCAGAAGGAGACCCATGACATCAGAGTGAACCAAGTCGAGCGGGACGGATGCTCGAGAGGCAGAGAGGGGGTAGGTGGAACGGTGCATCTTCCCCTGGGCTCAATTAATGCACTTGGTGGGATACAGTAGAGGAAAAGAGGCTGGGTCAAGGCACATGACTGGGTGCGTGCGAAGCATGCTATCAATAGTGGCAGAGTGGACGTGACAGAGGGGGCGATGCAGGAGATGCGTGTGTTGCGGAGACAGTGTGCTAGTAACAAACACGTGGCTGGTGTCGGCCGACGAGGACGGGACAGAGCTAGAAGCGGACATGCGCGGTACGTACCACAAGTTACCATGGATGGTGACATGCAAAACGACATGACCGGATGGACGAAATGACACAGTGCCCTCACCACGCGAATGCAGAACGTCCATGCTCATCCAATCAAGGGTGGTGACATACAGGAGGCTGAGGTCAAGGCCAGGGACGAAGAGAACATCAGCTAGAAAGACATCACCAGCTGGACCACGGAAACGAACGACGCTGGCACCACGAATGGGTACCACCTGACTAGAACCCATCCGAACCCCGATGACATCGGTGACAGGACCAAGAACACCGAAAGCCTCGCATGAGGCCGTCATGTGATGCGTGGCCCCGGAGTCGATGATCTAGGTCTACGACGGATCCTGGACCAGTGTGGTTAGGTCGTTGACAGTCACATGGCAATGGATAAGCGACGCTGACAAAGTGGACGGAGGTACGAACCAGGACTGCCAGTCATCCAACCAAGCAACATCATCACGAAGAGGAGCAGGGGAGTGAGGCACGGTAGGGGATGGGACGGATGGAGATACAGGACATTATCATTGCACCCACTCTATCATGCAGGACAGGAAGGAACTAGTGCCTACGCAACGTGTATTTCCCTGGAGAGGTGGACGAAGAAGGCCCAGTTGGAATGCGATGAACTGCTCCAGCTGACGCTTGCGGCAAGAGGGTCTGACGGAGACGATCGACTGTGGTGTAACGGCACCGGAGTCCAAGAAGGGGAAGGAAGGCGCTGGGGATGGAGGAGCGCGCGCAGGCGGTTGCGGAAGAGGCTACGGCAGGGCCGTCGCGAGTGGCGCAGATGCACTAGGAGCAGCGATGGTCGCGACAACGGTGGCAAGGCAACGGTCGCGCTGGCGACGCATGGTGGCGATGACGCGAGCCTCATTAGTCGGGAGTGGACACGTATACCACCCGTGTCTTGACTGGCCACAGTTGTGGCAGACGAGGCTGGCGCTCCCGGATCCGCCCGTCTACTGCTCGGGATCCTTGCCCTTCTTGCCCCTCTTATTTCTCATGCTAGCCGAGGAGGCGTTGGAAGACACTGCTGTTACTGGGACAGCAACATCCACTAAGGTGACAGCATGAGAGGCGAGGGACTCCGTGTAATGGATGTGTGACTCTTGACGAGCCTCCTCCATGCGACGGAAGAGCTCGTACGCCTAGGACATGAGGATACCCAGGGCAGCCATTGCAGTGAGGATGTCCTGGCAGTAGTGGACGAAGACGTTGGAGAAGGGGTCGGTGGCGCAGCGCTTGATGGTCAGGAGTGCGGAGAGAGGGGATGGCGCGGCATCTCCAAGGCGGCATAAGAGGTCTTTCCGCGCTGCCAATAGGTGGTGACCGTCGCGGTCTTCCCCATGCGGAGGTGAACTCTCGGAGCAGGCAGCTGGTCTCAGCGTCACTGGACAGACGATAAGGGTGCGTAAGTACATGCCACGCTACTGCGGGGTTAGGGAGTGTGCCAGTGGTGAGGTCACTGAGGAAGGGCTCAAGGACGAGACGTGCGGATGGAGGGGCCAAAAGGACGAGGGCACGCACAGTGCGACCGGCGTCATAGACCTGGTCGATATGGGTGGAGTCGAAGGGCAGGACAAAGTAGGGCCACAAGTCCTCGTCCTTGCCCAGATCTGAAAGTTGAGCTCCCAGCTCCGGAACTGGTTGCCAACCTAAAGCGGCGGCTGGGTTTCGAAGTCCTTTGGCATGCGACCGGCATCCAGAGTGGGGCCTAGGACTAACGTCACCGTCTGCTGTTCTCGTTGGGTGTGTTGCTGCGGTAGGTACTACGTGGCACATGAGACTACAAGGCTCGCGTACCTAGTGGAACAAACGGTGCTTGTTGACGTTGCTATAGCTACTACGCCCGCCGCTACTACTATTACGACGACGGCCTCTGGTGTTGTTGTTGCGGTTGTTGTTACGGTGGCCATGTCGGCAGTTGGAGTGCCGCTAGCTGCTGTGCCAGCGTTGCGAGCTACTGGAGCAAGGTGACAAGCGGATCTGTCAAGCCAGCATGACCTACAACAGAGCCTATAGGGTGTTGGTGCTGCTGTTGTTGCTATTGTTGATGCTAGTGCAGTTGTTGCTGTTACTACTACTACTGCTGTTGTTGTTGTGGGTGCTACTTCTGCTGTTATTGTTGCTACTAATATGGCTGCTACTACTGCTGCTGCTACTACTGCTGCCGTTCCTCTTATTGTTGTAGCGACGGAAGGTGCTACTATTGTAGCGGTGGTAGCTGTTGCTACCGCTGTTGCAGCTACTACAGCTGTTACAAGGAGGGGGATCCTCGAATTGAGGAGGACCCCTCTCCGTTCTCTGCCATGGTTCCTCTCCATGTAACCTTTTTTTCCCGTTTTTTTTTGCGTGCTGCTAATGTCAGTAGTGACGTCAACCTACGATGGTTTTCATTAGCAGTAGCAGTTGCGTTATCTGTAGGGTTGCTATTATAAAATGTTCTTTTGTTGATGACGTGAGTAGTGACATCAGCTGAGGAAGGCTGACGTTACCAACGGCTACTACTGGAGCTGCTACTATATAAACTATAGGGCCGCTGCTACTATTGCTACAGTTGTTGCTGCTGCCACTGCTACTACTATTGTTGTTGGTCTCCTATTGCAGCTACTGCTGCTGTTACTACTACGGCTGTTCTGGTAGTAGCGGTTGCTACTAGTGCAGCAGTTGCTGCTGCTACTAGTGTGGCTGCTATTGTAGCAACTGTTGTTGTTGTTGTTGCTGCTACTACTACGAATGAGCTACTACGAGCTGCTATAGTTACTGTGGTGGTTGTAGCGACTATGGTGGTGGCTATAGCCGCTGCAAGGCCATGTGTGGGGTGGGGGTTTTTTTGCGTTCCCTTTTTTCTCTTCTTTCTTCACACCGAGCTCGTTGCTTGTCGCTCGCTGCTCGATACGAGTAGCGAGCTCGTTGCTTGCAGCTCGCTACTTGCAGTGAGCAGCGAGCTGCGAGGAGTTGTAGTTGCTGCTACCGCTAGCGGCTGTTGCAACTGTTACTAGCGGTTGTTACAACTGCTGCTACTGGCTGCCGCCGACTGTTGCTGACTACTATTGCTGGTGCTCTTGGTTGCTGCTGCTACTACTATTATTGTTGCAAGTTGCTGCTACTGCTATTGTGAGCTGCTGTTTGTGGTTGCGGGCTATTGCTGCTACGAGCTACTGTTGTTGTCGGCTGCTGTTGCTATGCACAACTTTTACTGGCTGTTACTACCACTGCACACTATTGTTGCAAGCTGCTACTGCTCGTCACTACAGCTGGATGACATCGCCATGTGCGTCGTCGCTAGCAGGTGCCTTACGCGGCCTGCCGCTCACCTCCTTGCGTCAATCGTGGGGGTGAGTGCTGTCGGAAAAATTCCGGCATTTCCCCTGGCCTAATGGCCAGGGGAAATGCTTTTTTTCCCTGTGGGAAACAATCTGACGCCGCCACCAGGCGGGTCAATGCTGCCAGAAAGAAACCGACAGCATTTCCCCTGCACTGGCCCGTATGGGGGTCCGTCAGCGTAGTCAGGCACCTGGACGCCAGTCATGTGCTACTGCTGTTACGCTATGGTTTTGAGACCATGTTGGAAACCGTGCTAGAGCGCAGGTTGGGGCAGTAGTGTTGTTGATGCAGCGTGCGAGCTTCCATGCTCGTTGCTTAGTATGCTGTCCCCTTGGTTTGCCGCTCTAGAGTCTAAGTCTGGGAGCTTTCGGTTTGTTACTCATGCGCGCGCAGTGTGCCAGAAAGCAACTGAAAAATATGCGCGCTAGTGTTATCGCCAGAAAGAAGCTGAAAACTGGAAGTGATTCATTAGGAATGAAGAATGAGCAACAATGGGAGATCCCTCCAAGTTCTAGCTCCCCCCCCTGATATGTGAGAAGATTCCAGGAAGCTTCCTAGCCTTTCTGCTTGCTAGCCTGACAGCACGGGTCTGGCTGGTTGACACACAAGACATGCAAGGGACAGCAAGGGTAGGGAGAGACACGTGCACTTGTATCTCAAGCTTCAACTGAAGTAAATGCAGAGAGGAATAACAAATGACAGGTCCACAGCATAAATAGCCGCCGTGGCTCACGACGGGTGGCGCACACGGCGGTGCCTGTCAAACCTGAACCGGCCCAAAACCACTGTTTTGGCCATAACTCTGCGCACAAGCGTCCAAACGGAGCGCCGTCTGATCCTACGGATGCACGACGAAAAGACAGACACAACGACTGGTCACACGCCTACGTCCGGGAACAGCCGGAGAGTGTAAGAAAACAAACATGTAAATCAGCCTGGCAGGGCTGTCCACCGAGAAAATCCTGAAGACCTCCAAACGTAGTCCGTGGGCTGTGGGAGCCCTCTGGTACACTGGGTAGGCTGCCAGGCTGCCTCCAGCGGGTGGAGCATCACCTCAGGGAACTCTGTCTCCAGCTGGGTCCGCCTCAAGGATCTGCACGAGCATGGACACGGCCGAGTGGTCACAACCAACTGTACAACTGTGTATGACTGACAACATCACAACA
>SZWC01001657.1:230310-259864 GCA_023375785.1 Penium margaritaceum
GGTTTATGCTGCCAAACAGGGCCATGCAACATGCAACTGGGACCCTAGGCAGTGCATGACGATGCAGACGCGATGGGACGCGCTGGACGCATGCAAGCAGCAACTGCGGTGTCAATGACCGCCGGCAGCACGACCGCCGAGGAGGCCTGCCGATGGAGCTGAGCGCGTCGCCGGAGAGAGGAGGCTCCAGCGAACTGCGAGAAGACCTCAGCGTGCGTCGGCTCCACCGGACGAAACTCCATCAGCGTCGAGTCTCGCCGTCAGTCATCTGCACGCCGATGTACACAAGCCGGGAGGACACAACAGAGCACAATGAGAGATGCGAAAGAACCAACACTCCCCCATGACTCACAGGCGTAGTGTACATGGGCGTACAGGGACATGGTCAACATCCAGACTCCCCCAGGGCATGCAGAGACGCAGGCAGAGATAAAGAGAGAGCCACTCAAGGACGTACGCCGACCGAACTCACAGCCTTCTTGAACGAGTCGCGCTTCAGTGCCTTGGTCAGGAAGTCAGCCAACTGCCGTGCTGTCTCAACCCACACGATGCTGATGCTGCCGTCATGCAACAATGAACGCACATAGTGATACTCAACTTTGATGTACTTTGTGCGTGTGTGATGCACGCCGTCATTGTCGGGGATGGCCATGGCACTCTCATTGTCACAATGCAACGTGATGGATGGGACAGACTGGCGCAACTCGGATAGCAGACGACGCAACCACATACTCTCACACGCGCCTGATCCAAGAGCCACATACTCAGCCTCAGCAGTGCTGTGTGCAATGCACCCCTGCTTGCCACTGCGCCAGGACACAGCCGTGCCGCCAATCAGAAAGATCCAGCCTGTGCGACTCTTACCGTCCGGACTGCAGACCCAGTCGCTGTCGGTGTAGCCCACTGCGACAACAGACGGTTGACGGCGGAACATGAGACCTCACCGAGGAGTCAAGACGACATATCGCAGTACTCGGATCGCGGCCTCGTGGTGGAGGTGACGCGGCTCCTGAGAAAACTGGGCCAGGAGGTTGACGACGAACGCGATGTCTGGACGCGTCGTCGTTGCCAGGAACATCAGTGACCCGATGACTCGCAGTTACGTGGTCACGTCAAGTGGCTCCCCCACAACAGCTGGGCCAGGACTCTTCAGCTTCACCTGACCATCGGGCGACATGGGTGAGGATGCGCTCGGCACGAGTGGCAGGTCCTCGGCAAAGCGAGTGGACAGAGTCTGCACGTAAGCAGCCTGATGGACATGGAGGATGCCCTGGGAGCGATCATGCTCGAGCTCCATGCCCAGGAAGACTCGGGCAGACCCGAGATCCTTCATCTGGTAGGTGGTGTGCAACAGGTCCTTGATGCGCTGGATGGCGGCCGTGTCTGACGACGCGATGAGGAGGTCGTCGACGTACACCAGAACAGCAGCGAAGGTCTGGCCTTGCGGACTGAAAAACAGTGCAGGGTCCGCGGTGTTGCGCTGGAGCCCACCACGAAGGAGCGTGCTGCTGATCTCCTGGTTCCAGCACCGAGGCGACTGCTTCAGGCCATAGAGGGCCTTACGCAGGCGCCACACTCTCCCGGTGCCATCGTCGAAGCCTGGTGGCTGCACCATGTAAAGCTCCTCACCCTCCAGTGAACCATGGAGAAAAGCGTTGCTCACNTCCATCTGATGCAGCTCCCACCCATGCTGGGCGACCAGGCTGAAGAGCGCCCGGCTGGTGGAGAACCGGCCAACTGGGGCAAAGATCTGGTCATAGTCGACCCCAGGGACCTGGGCAAACCCCTTTGCAGTGAGGCGGGCCTTGTACTTGTCCAAGGACCCGTCGGGTTTCCACTTGCGCCGAAAGACCCACTTGGCGCCAATGGCCTTCCGACCTGGAGGAAGGTCGACGAGGTTGTACACGTGGTGCTGTCGGATAGCAGCGAGCTCATCGGCGCAGGCAGCGTCCCAGTGTGCGGCCTCAGGAGAGGCTCGTGCCTCGCGTAAGGTGGCTGGGTCCTCCGGGCGTGCTGTGGATCGGACTGAGAGAGCATGTGCCTCTCGTGCCCCAGGTGGGATGCGTGCAAGGGCAGCCACGACAGCGTGCCGATTCTCGTGATGGAGCATGGCGTAGCCCAATGCGGAGCCCGGGTGCAGATCTGCAATGATGGCCGAGGTGGTCAGGCCCAGGGCCTTGGTGCCAGGGTCCCCACTCAAGACCGTGGGAGTGGAGGAGGCACGTGGAGCCAAGGGGGGTCGAGGCGCTACCGAGCGCGGTGCGACGGTCTGCACTCTCACCGACGGCCTGGGTCGGAGGCTGCCGCCGGGGCCACGTGTGTAGCGTGGCAAGGCGTGCGATGGCGGTGAGTCTGATGGGCCAGTGGAGGCGACTGGGGCTGTCGGCCCAGAGAGATCAGCGGACACGACTGGGGCAGCTGGCCCGGAGGGACCAGCAGACGCGACTGGGACAGCTGGCCCGGAGGGACCAGCGGACACAACTGGGGCAGCTGGCCCGGAGGGACCAGCAGACGCGACTGGGACAGCTGGCCCGGAGGGACCAGCGGACGCGGCTGGGGCAGCTGGCCCGGAGGGACCAGCAGACGCGACTGGGAGAGCTGGCCCGGAGGGACCAGCGGACACGACTAGGGCAGCTGGCCCGGAGGGACCAGTAGACGCGACTGGGACAACTGGCCCGGAGGGACCAGCGGACACGACTGGGGCAGCTGGCCTGGAGGGACCAGCAGACGCGACTGGGACAGCTGGCCCGGAGGGACCAGCGGAGGCGACTGGGACAGCTGGCCCGGAGGGACCAGCAGACACGACTGGGACAGCTGGCCCGGAGGGACCAGCGGAGGCGACTGGGACAGCTGGCCTGGAGGGACCAGCAGACGCGACTGGGACAGCTGGCCCGGAGGGACCAGCAGACGCGACTGGGACAGCTGGCCCGGAGGGACCAGCGGAGGCGACTGGGACAGCTGGCCCGGAGGGACCAGCAGATGTGTCACCCGGATGCGGCAGGACGGAGGACGGACTCACCACTCCCCCACGCGACGGGATAGACACAGATGAGCCGGAGCGAATGAGGTCACGAGGAAACAGGTCCTCGAAGAAGAGGGCGTCCTGGGACTCGATGATGCAATACCGGGAGGGGTCCCAGAAGCGCCAGGCCTTGGACTGACGGGAGACACCAAGGAAGGTGCAGGGACGGCCGTGGGGGGCGAGCTTGCCGCCCTGCTACGGGGCGGGCAGCCAGACAATGGCGACACAACCCCAGACGCGAGCGGGGCGGAGGTCAGCGCGCTGACCGCACCAATGCTGGTACGACGTGGACTGACGGGGAAGGGGACCGTGGGGAATCCGGTTCCAGACCCAGGTCATGTAGGCCATGGCTTCAAAGTAGAAGCCCTCGGAGAGACCGGACTCGACACGCATGGTGCGGACGGCGTCAGCCATGGTCCGGTTCCACCGTTCGGAGACACCGTTCTGGGCGGGTGTGTAGGGCGCCGATGTCTCATGGTGGATTCCGCGGGAGGCGAGGAAAGTCGTGGCCTCACCCATGTACTCGCCACCGCGATCGGAGCGAAAGCGGCGAAGGGAGCGGCCACACGCACGCTCTGCGAGGACAAGCCATTCCTGGATGGCCTGGGCGACATCGCTCTTCTGCCTAAGACAGAAGACCCAGCGATAGTGAGAATAGTCGTCCGTGAGGGTGAGGACATAGCGGCCACGCTCACCGACCGACTCGGTGGGGAGAGGGTCCATGACATCCGAATGGACAAGGTCGAGAGGGGCGGATGCACGGGAGGCAGACAAGGGGTACGTGGACCGGTGCATCTTCCCCTGAGCGCAGTCAATGCACTCAGTGGGGAATGGGAGAGGGAAAGTCTCTGGGTCAAGGCCCGAGGCAGGCTGGGTGCAAAGCATGCTGTCCACAGCGCCAAAGTGGACGTGGCAGAGGTGGCGGTGCAAGAGGCGGGTGTGCTGAGGAGAAAGCGTACTGGTGACGAGCACATGGCCTGTGGCGGCCGACGAGGAGGAGACGGGAGGAGAAGAGGAGAGACGAGGAACATGCCACAGGTTGCCACGGGCGGTGGCGTGCAAGACGACAAGACCAGACGGACGCAACGACACAGTGCCAACGCCACGCGAGTGTACAACATCCATGCTCATGCGGTCAAGGGCAGTCAAGGACAGGAGGCTGAGCTCGAGACCAGGGACGAAGAGGACATCGGTCAGAAAGACGTCACCGGCAGGTCCACGAAAACGAACGACGCCAATACCACGGACAGGCAACACCTGTCCGGAGCCTGTCCGGACACCGGAAACATCGCCGACAGGACCGAGCATACTGAAGGCCTCACGAGAGGCCGTCATGTGATGCGTGGCCCCTGAGTCGATGATCCAGGTCTCAGCAGGGTCCTGGACCGGGGTCGCTAGATCGCTAACGGTCACATGGCAGCAGGCGAGGGACGCGGACGCGGTGGACGGAGGCGCGAAACGGGACTGCCAATCGTCAAGCCAAGCGAGATCATCAAGAAGAGGGGCGGAGGAGGCCAAGGGCGACGACGAGACAGACGAGGAAACGGGACACGACCGCAGCTCAGTCTCAGTCATGCAGGGTTGGGCAGGAGAGCTGGAGGTGATGCAACTCGCACTTCCCTGGGGAGGAGGGCGAGGCAGGCCGAGCTGGAGCGCGATGAACTGCTCCAGCTGGCGCTCACGGGAGGAGGCCCCGGGAGTGTAGACGGAGTGCGGAGTGACGGCGCCGGAGCCCGGGTAGTAGGAAGAGTGCGCCGGTGAAGGGAGCGGATGCGCCGACGGCTGCGGGTAGTACTGCTGCGGCGCGGGTGTCTGCGGGACAGGCGGAGCTGCCGGAGTGGCAGAGCCACTGGACGAGGTCAAAGTGGAAGGGCCAGCAGCGGCGACGGCGGCAGAGGCAAGGCGGCGCTCCCGCTGGCGCCGCATGGTAGCGATGACGCGCGCCTCGTCCGTCGGGAGAGGGCACGTGTACCACCCGTGCCCGGGTTGACCACAATTATGGCAGGCCGAGCCACCACCGCCGGACCCGGTCGACGACTGCTGCTGCTGCTGCTGCTGCGGGTGACCCTTGCCTTTCTTGTTCCGGCTCTTCTTCTTCTTCCCCGATGACGATGAGGTAGCTGCGGCGGGGGAGGCGACGGCCACGGAGGCAACGACAGGGGAGGCGACGGTAGGGGAGGCGATGGCAGGGGATGCAAGCGCCTCCGTGCGATGAAGATGGGACTCCTGGCGAGCTTCCTCAATGCGGAGGAAGAGCTCGTATGCCCAGGGCATGAGGGTGCCCTGGGTTGCCATGGTGGAGAGGACGTCCTGGGGGTAGTGTACGAAGACGTCTGCGTAGTCGCTAGTGGCGCCGCGCTTGATGGTGAGGAGCGCGGACAGAGGGGGCGGAGCAGATGTGCCGAGACGACGGAGGATGTCCTCCGCCCGCTGCCAGTAGGCAGTGACCGTCTCGGTCTCCCCCATGTGCAGGGAGTNTGGGACTCCTGGCGAGCTTCCTCAATGCGGAGGAAGAGCTCGTATGCCCAGGGCATGAGGGTGCCCTGGGTCGCCATGGTGGAGAGGACGTCCTGGGGGTAGTGTACGAAGACGTCTGCGTAGTCGCTAGTGGCGCCGCGCTTGATGGTGAGGAGCGCGGACAGAGGGGGCGGAGCAGATGTGCCGAGACGACGGAGGATGTCCTCCGCCCGCTGCCAGTAGGCAGTGACCGTCTCGGTCTCCCCCATGTGCAGGGAGTTGAACTCCCAGAGCAGACGGCTGATCTCAGCGTCACTGGATAGGCGATGGGGCCTGGTGAGGATGTGCCAGGCGGCTGCAGGGTCTGGGATGGCGCCAACCGTGACGTCGCCGAGAAAAGGCTCTAAGGCCAGGCGGGAAGCTGGAGGGGCGACTGGGACAAGGGCACGGACGGCGCGACCAGCGTCATACAACTGGTCGGCCTGGGTGGAGTCGTAAGGGAGGGTGTAGTATGCCCACAGGCCCTCACCCTGCGCCCAGATCCGGAAGCTTAGCTCCCAGCTCCGGAACTGCTCGCCGGCCTGAAGCGGCGGCGGCGGCGTCTCAAAATCCTTCTGCCTGCGGCCGGCACCCAGAGTGGGGCCAAGGACGGAAGTGACTGTCTGCCGCTGGCGCTGAGTCTGCTGCTATGCGAGGTGGTACGTGGCAGCAGACACAGCTGGGCTGGCGTGCCCTCGAGGGACGAAGGACGGTAGCGCGCTGGTGGCGGTTTGGGAGGCGACTGGCTGCAGCGCCGCAAGCTGCTGTGTCAAGGCGGCGAGTTGTTGCTGAAGAGCAGCAAATGGGTCGGGGTTGCCGCCAACGTTACCAGTGGGCCGCTGCTGCTGCTGTAGGGGCGGCGGCTGCTGCTGCTACAGAGGCGGTGGCTGCTGCTGTATGGGCAGCGGCTGCTGCTGCTGTAGCGGAGGCGGCTGCTGCTGTAGAGGCGGCGGCTGCTGCTGCTGCAGCGGTAGTGGCTGCTGCTGTATGGGCGGCGCCTGCTGCTGCAGCGGCGGTGGCGGCTGCTGCTGTAGAGGCGGCGGCTGCTGCTGCTGCAGCGGCGGTGGCGGCTGCTGCTGTAGAGGCGACGGCTGCTGCTGCTGCAGCGGCGGTGGCTGCTGCTGGATGGGCGGCAGTTGCTGCGGCAGCGGCGGCGGCTGCTGCCGTAGAGGCGGTGGCTGCTGCTGCTGCAATGGCAGCGGCGGTTGGTCCTGCTGCGGTGGCGGCGGCAACTGCTGGTCGTGCGGCGGCGGCGGCTGCTGCTGCTGCAGCGGCGGCGGGTGCTGCTGCTGCTGCTGGTGCTGCAGCAATCGCTGCAAGAAAGGAGGGGTAGGGGTCCCCCCATCAGAGGAGGACCCCCCCTCGCCAGGACTATCAGCCATGCCTTGGTGTCTGTGTTTTTTTTTTTTTGTGTTGTCTTTGTGGTGATGCTTCAGCAGGGGGTTGGGGGAGTGGGGAGTCTACCCACTCGTCTAGCCTTCCCCCTTTCCCCTTTCACCCTCCTCCCCTTTTTTTGTTGATGATGTCAGCAGTGACGTCAGCAGTGACGTCAGCGGTGACGTCAGCAGAGGGGTGCTGACGTCAGCAGCGGCGAATGTTGGGGCCGCCGCTGCTGCTATTGGTGCTGAAGTTGTTGCAGCTGCTGCTGCTGCTGCTGTTGCTGCTGCTACTGCTGGTGCTGCTGCTGCTGCTGCTGCAGCCGTTTGCTGCTGTTGTTGTTGTTGCTGCTGCTGCTACTGCTGCAGCCGTTTGCTGCTGCTGCTGCTGCTGCTATTGCTGCTACGGGTGCTACAGCTGCTGCTGCGCGTGCTGCGAGCTGCAGCAGTTGCTGTGGCTGCTGCTGCTGCAGCAGCAAGGTGCTGCAGCTGACTGCTGCAGCTGAGTGCTGCTGCAGCTGCAGGCTGCTGCAGCGAGCTGCGGGGGTGGGGGAATCTTTTTGTTGCCTTTTTTCTTCTTTTCCTTGTCACAGCGGGCAGCAGCCCGCTGTCTGCTGCGAGCAGCGGGCTGCTGCTCGCCCAGCAGCAGCGAGCTGCTGCTCGCTGGCAGCAGCGGGCTGCTGCTCGCTGGCAGCAGCGGGTTGCTGCTCGCTGCTCGCTTACTGCGAGCAGCGGGCAGCAGCACCCGCGGCTGGCAGCTGCTACTCGCTACTGCTGCTGCTGCTGCAGCTGGCGGCTGCTGCAGCTCGCTGCAGCAGCTGCTGCAGTCCGCTGCTGCTGCTGCACGCTGCTGCAGCTGCTGCGTGCTGTGGCTGCTGCCTCCTGCTGCTACGGGCTGCTACAGCCGGCTGCTGCTTTGGGCTGCTGCTGCTGCTGCACGCTGCTGCTGCTACTGCTGCAAGCTGCTGCTATTGCGGGCTGCTGCTGCTGCTGCTGCGAGCTGCTGTTGCTGCGGGCTGCTGCGAGCTGCTGCTTCTGCCTGCTGCTGCTGGTGGTGCCAGTCACTGCACCTGGGTGACGTTGCCGTGTGCGTCGTCGCCCACGGATGTCAGACGCCGCCTGCCGCTCACCTCCTCGCGTCACGCGTGGGGGTCAGTGCTGCCGAAAAAAATTCGGCAGCATTTCCCCTGGCCCAGTGGCCGTGGGAAAAAATCTGACGCCACCACCAGGAGGGTCAATGCTGCCGGAAAAAATGCGGCAGCATTTCCCCTGCACTGGCGCGTATGGGGGTCCGCCGGCGTTGTCTAGCACCTGTTCGCCAGTCTTCTGCTGCTGCTGCTACGCTCTGGCTCTGATACCAAGAAGGAAACTATGCAGCAGGTTGGGGCAGCAGCGTTGTTGATGCAGCGTGCGGGCTTCCACGCTCGTTGCTTAAGTCAGCTGCCCCCTCAGTCTGCTGCTCTAGAGTCTAAGTCTGGAAGCTCTGGGTTTTGTTACTCAGAAACGCGCGCGCCAGAGTTAGCGCCAGAAAGTAGCTGAAAACTGATAATGACTGATTAGGAATGAAGAATGAACAGCAATGGGGGACCCCTCCAAGTTCTAGCCCCCCCCCCCCAGCTCTGTAGAGCTTGTTACTCAGTTCATCAGCCAATCAGAAAATAGCTCAGTTCAGGCTGGCAGGTTTTCTCGGTGAGGCCTGCCAGACAGCCGACAGCCCAGAACCCGGGCGTCGTCCGTTCTGCCTGAAAACTGGACCATACCATAATACCGACGCTGCGAACGCAGTCGTGCGGTCAGAATCTGCTAGAAAAATAGTAGCGAGGAGTTATGGCAGCCTAAACCCAGATAGTGCCCACGACGGTTTATGCTGCCAAACAGGGCCATGCAACATGCAACTGGGACCCTAGGCAGTGCATGACGATGCAGACGCGATGGGACGCGCTGGACGCATGCAAGCAGCAACTGCGGTGTCAATGACCACCGGCAGCACGACCCCCGAGGAGGCCTGCCGATGGAGCTGAGCGCGTCGCCGGAGAGAGGAGGCTCCAGCAAACTGCGAGAAGACCTCAGCGTGTGTTGGCTCCACCGGACGACACTCCATCAGCGTCGAGTCTCGCCGTCAGTCATCTGCACGCCGATGTACACAAGCCGGGAGGACACAACAGAGCACAATGAGAGATGCAAAAGAACCAACACCAGCGCTCAAAGGGAGTGACGTGGCGAGGAAGGGGACCGTGTGAAACACAGTTCCATACCCAGGTCATGTAGCACATGGTCTCAAAGGAGAAGACGGGAGAGAGGGAGGGCTCGCTGAGGAGAGTACGAACACCATCTGCGAGGGTGCGGCTCCAGCGTTTAGAAACACCATTCTGCTGGGATGTGTAGGGGGCCGAAGGCTCCATACACATCCCACGAGAGGTAAGAAAGCGGGCGGTGGGACCCATGAACTCGCCACCACGGTCACAGCGAAAGACTTTGAGCCGGCGACCACAGGCCAGTTCAGCTTGTGGCAGCCAGGACTCAAGTGTGGGACAGACGTCACTCTTTTGCCGAAGGGCAAAGACCCAGCGCATGCGAGAAAAGTCGTCTGTGAGATAGAGGACATAACGACCGACACCCCCAAGAGCGTCATGGGCAAGGGGTCCCATGACGTCAGCGTGCAGGAGATCAAGGGGGTAAGACGTGCGGGACTCGGACGTGGAGAATGGGGAGCGGTGCATTTTGCCTTGGGCATTGTCGAGACAGTCAGTGGGACAGGGTGCAGAGAACGTGTTGGCATCAAGGCCATGAGCAGGCATGTCCCGAAGCAGACTGTCAATGGCAGCAGTGTGAATGTGACAGAGACGACGATGAAGCAACTGCGCATGTGCAGGAGTGAGGGAGCGAGCCACATGAACAAGAGCAGTCGAGGAGGGATGGGGTGCAAACGAGGGCACGCGGAACAAGCGGTCACAGCGAGTGCCACGCAGTAAGACACGACCAGTAGTGTGATGTATGACAGAGGAAATGCCACGGCTGGATGAGAAGTCCATGCCCTGGTCGTCGAGTGTCGTAACAGACAGCAGACTGAGCTCAAGAGCGGGCACGTAGAGAACGTCAGGGAGGAAGAGTTCCCCCCCAGGGCCAACGAAACGGACGACACCGACACCCTGGACAGGGAGAAGGTGGCCAGAGCCAGTGCGTACAAAGCAAACAGAGCCAACGGGACCCAGTGACACAAACAAAGAGCGACAGGAAGTCATGTGGTGGGTGGCCCCTGAATCAAGAATCCAGAAGCCACCCGTCACGGGGACAGACGCAGGGTCACGACTCACAGCGGCAATGGCAGAGCGAGGAGAGAGGCGCTGACCACAAGCGGCAAGACAACGAGGGAGACTGTATGACTGCCACTCCTCAATCCATGGGACGTCAACTGGGGGACACCCCTGAACATGACCGGGGGGGTCCACGAAGAGACAAATCAACACCACACGCAAGGCCCTCCTCAACCGAACGCACTCTCACCTCCCTGATCACGGAGGTGACGTTGGTGAACGACGTGAGAGAGTGCAGAGTCCAGCTGGTGGTCGTCCTCAGATGGTCCGGTGATGAGTACATTAGAGGAGGGATGCTGGGGACCGGGGGTGGAGGAAGCACATGTTGGAGGTGAGTAGAAGCCAGAGGGAGGCCCGAAGTAGACCGGGCCCCCGAACCCCTGGGGCCAACCCTAGGGTGCGGATGGAGGAGGTGAAGAGAGGGCAGTGCTGTAGGCAGCAGCTGTAGGCAATGGGGAAGAAGAGTGTGCAGGGCCACGACTTGACCCCGCGGAGGTGGAGGATTGTGCAGAGCCGCCACCAGACCCTGAGGAGCGTGCCCAGTGGGCACGCATGGCGGAGGCCAGGCGTGCATCATCTGGTGGTGCAGGGCACTTGGGCGCCGCATGACCGGTGGCGCCGCAGTTCCAGCAAGTGACAGTGCTGGTGGAGGAAGAGGGGAATGCGGCGCTATCAGAGCCGCGACCTTTGCCACCTTTCCCCTGTCCGCCACCGCCAGAGCCACCCCCTCGGCCTTTACCTTTACCACCCCCTCCACCACGACCACCCCCTTGGGAAGCAAGAGATGTGGCAGTAGTGACAGAGGTGGAGATGGAGGACGAGCCAGAGGCAGAGGAGGTGGAGGAAGAAGGAAGTGCGGTGGTTGCTGCTGCAACGGCGGCGCGGTGAATGCGCTTATTCTACAAGGAGCTCCACCAGCCGGTAAGGCATTGGGAGGTGAACTCCCATAAGGCCCCAATGCCAGGGGGTGCGTCGGCGGGGACAGGGATGGCTGCCAGACGCTCAAGCTCTGTGGCTTTCACTTCGCGAAAGATGTCGTTGAGCTCCGGGATGAGGCCGTTGACGATGGAGAGAACAGCAGGGAGTTGGCCTGGGGCGGCCTTGCCGAGGTTACGTAGCAGTCGCAGACTGCGAGCCCAATAGGCGTCAGCAGTCTCATCAGCACGCATGGAGAGCGTGTTGAACTGGACGGTGAGGACGCTCTGTGCTGCATGTCCAGTGACTGTCGTGCGCCGCTTGATCAGGGCATAAGCCCCAACCGGGTCAGCGGGGATGCAGCGTGCAGTGTCAGCATTGTAGGACCCGATCTCATTAGTGAGATCATCTGGTCCAGCGCAAATGAGGGCACGGACCGCTCGTGCTGACTCAGAATCGACTGGCACAAAAGGTGGAACAACTGAGGGGTTTGGTGCATGGTAGTATTCCCAAAGCTGCTCCCCCTGCGCCCAGGCACTGAAACGAACCTCCCAAGAGTGGAAAGTAAGATTGGAGGTGAAATGGGGTGGAGTGGAATCAAAGTCAGGCTTGCGCTGCACTGATGGAGCAAGGGCTTTGGCCGCAGCAGCGCCAGCGGCTGCGGCGACTGCAAGTGGATCCGAGGAAGATGGGCCAGTGGTAGTGGAAGCGGAAGCGGGGGAGGTGGAGAACGCTGCAGCAATGCTAGCGGACTGAGTGTTGCGCAATGTGGGTTGGAGATGATTCAGGACTAAGTCAGCAATGTGATCGGCGAATGTCTCTTGGTCAGCCTGCTCAGCCCGCAGTTTTTCCTCAGCAGCGCGCTGAGCACTGAGAGCTGCCTGCAACGCAGTGCGCTCATGCTGAAGCTGAGCTTGCAGTGCTGTGTATTGGTCATCGTCAACTGGCATTGTGCCAGTGGCGTGACTCTACCGAGGAAAATTTTGGCAGAGTTTCCCTTGCCCCAGTGGGCGTGGGAATGTGAGGTATGGGCGTTGGAAGTTCGCTGCAAAGCAACAATCTGGACGCACGAACACGCCGATACAGGAAAGGCAGAGAGAGCGAGAGAACAAGAGAAGCCAAGCTCACCACGCACGGCGGTGCAGAGAGAACAGTGGCAGCAGAGCCGCAGTAGCTGAGGAGGCGACGACTGCAACAGAAGCTGATGCGGTGACAACGAAGCAGGCTACGCATGTCAAGGCTGCACCGGACAGGGTGGACATGAATGTAGCGGTCGAGATCAACAGTTGTATGTGACGAGTAACTGACGGTGATGAGGAGGGTAGAGATGCAGCCTGTGCTGTGGAGGCGTGAGCAGAGTCAACTGCACTGGAGAGTGCTGTGGCTACTGCGGCTGCTGCGGATGCAACTGCGTTTGCTGTTGCGGCAATCTGAGTAGCTACGTTGACAGCAGCTGATGCCAAAGGTCCCTGATCAACCGCTGCAGTGTACGTGTCGATGGCTCGACCAGAAGCAGTGCTGGCTGGTGCACGTGCGGCACGTGCAGTGGCTGCAAAGGTAGAGGCAACAGCAGCACTGGATACAAGTGCAGCCTGCAGAGCTATAAGAATATCGGGAGACGAGATGGACGAGGACTCTGCAGCTGATGCGGCCGGAGATGCGGCGCAACGCGGAGCGGGGGCTTCTGATGCTGCTGCTACAGAAGGTGGAGCCGCACCACGGGAAACAGCACGGCGGTGTTGCTGGCACGTCCTATGGGCAATGGGCGGGCTTACCGGAGAGTGACGAGGTCAGTGGTCCCGTTGTGGTGCTGTTGCCGGTCGGTTCAGCGACGTCGGAGAGTCGTCGTCGGCCGACTGGCAATGAGCTGCGTAGTCCCTTGCGTCCGCCCACACGTCGTAATCAACAGGGTCATAGTCTTCACCGGGGTGATACCCCGGACTGTTGCGGCGCACCCTCGACCACACTTCTCTCTCCGCCCGCTCCTCGTAGTACGCGAGCTCCTCGTCAATGCGTGCACGGTCCCGAGCTGCCGTAGATGACAGAGGGGCGGGCTCGGTCTCAGGCGGAGATGCCAGTGTTCTGAATGCTGGGCTGCCTCAGGGCAGCCCGAGGTGATTGGGAGTGTGCTGTGGTCAGGCCTGGCTGCAGGGTTGGAGCTGTTGCTGCAAGGGCCGTAAGTGAGGTCACGACTGCTGAGCGATGTCGATGCACGGGAGATGCGTACACCAGGCCGAGGCAACACACAGCGTGCAGATGCACCGGGTGTCGCCCAAGTATCCGTCGTGCATACGGAGACGTGCACGACGGAGAAGGGACGGAGGAGAAGTGGTGCCGTAGAGATGGTGGCCCGAGAGTGGGCCGAAGATGATGGCCCGAGAGTGGGCTGAGTAGGCACCACCACGTGGCGGTGATTTCATAAGTAGGTCGATCGAAGCCAAGAGTGTGCCCCCGTGAGTCACGGGTGCGATGCCAGCGGCTGCACAGAACAGCGGCTGCTGCTGCTGCTTAGGCTGCCACGGTCATGAGTAGGTCGGTCGAAGCCGAGAGTGTGCCCCGTGAGTCACGGGTGCGATGCTAGCGGCTGCACAGAACGGCGGCTACTACTGCTGCTTAGGCTGCCATGGTCTCGTGCTGTGGCTTGCGCGGGATCACCCGTCACTTAGCAGTGGCCCGAATGAGGTTCACGGGTGCGATGCTAGCGGCTGCACAGAACGGCGGCTGCTGCTGCTGCTTAGGCTGCCACGGTCTCGTGCTGTGGCTTGCGCGGGATCACCCGTCACTTAGCAGTGGCCCGAATGAGGTTCACGGGTGCGATGCTAGCGGCTGCACAGAACGGCGGCTGCTGCTGCTGCTTAGGCTGCCACGGTCTCGTGCTGTGGCTTGCGCGGGATCACCCATCACTTGGCAGTGGCCCGAATGAGGTTCACGGGTGCGATGCTAGCGGCTGCACAGAACGGCGGCTGCTGCTGCTGCTTAGGCTGCCACGGTCTCGTGCTGTGGCTTGCGCGGGATCACCCGTCACTTAGTAGTGGCCCGAATGAGGTTCACGAGGTCTCAAGACTGTCACGGCGGGAAGGGGTAGCCCTCCTGCTCTGATACCAGTAGGTAGCCACGAATGCTATACAAGCAAGCAAGCAAGTGGCAAGCGACGGAATGAGCCATGGATTGGGGGCAAGCTCAAAGACTAGAATGAGCAAGTAGTTGAGACACAAGTTGACGAGTAACAAGTGAGCGAGGTGGTAAGTGCCAGTTGACCGGGCCACCCACGCGAAGCACTCGTTGTGGGGCCCGGCCGCCACCCAGGGATCGAACCCGACCCTGGAGCGAGCGAGCTCTAGGCGGTTTCTCACACGCCGGCACAAACCGGGCGTGTGGTCCCGAGGGATCAGCAACCCGGTTCACCACTCTAGGAGCATGCAAGTATTCAATCAACTAACAGGCATGCAATCCTACAAATTGTATCCCCCATTTTGGCACGTGAAGTTATCACTAAACTAAGGCTTGTGACAAGGCTGGTGCTGAAGCCACCACTTGGCAGCTTGATGGAGGCACCACCACTATGCACGTCATGCTGCGTCACAGTTTTGCACCAGGGAGCCTCAGTCCAGTTCAATCACCTGCAGTGGTGAGGTGTGTGTGTGCATGGAGACAAGAGGGCACTTGCGTGTGTTTGTGACAATAACCAACAACTGTAGCCTCAAGATGCCTCTGACGAGACTGCTGGGAGAGCGAAGCCAAGAAGTTGACCGAGAAGGCCACGTCCGCTCGGGTAGTGGTGGCAAGGTACATCAAGGACCCAATCACGCTAAGGTAATCAGTGAAATCGATAGCGTCTCCCAGCTGAGTCATGTGGAGTGATTTCAGGAGGTGCTGGCCGGCTGGAGTCATCGATGTGGATGTAGTTGGGGTGTCACTTGGCAAGGAGGAGAAACGCTCCCCCAGACTACGAATATAGGCGGCCTGGTGCACGTGTAACGTCCTACGCTGGTGGTCATGCTCGAGCTCCATGCCGAGAAACACACGAGCTGGACCCAAGTCCTTCATTTTGTAGGTGGACTACAACAGGGTCTTCACTGACTGCACGACACCAGGACTGGGTGAAGCAATGAGGAAATCATCGACGTAGACCAAGACAGCCACAAGGGCTGCGAGGGTGCGCTCAAGAAGAGCACAGGATCGACAGTACTACGACCGTAGCCACCCTTCTCGAGGGTCGATGAGATCTCAAGGTTCCAAGAACGAGGGGACTGCTTGAGCCCGTAGAGGGCTTTATGCAGCCGCCAAACCTTATTCATGCCATCTGTACAGCATGGGGGCTGCACCATGTAGATCTCTTCGTCAAGGCGTCCGTGTAAGAATGAATTGTTGACGTCCATTTCCTCCAATTCCTAGTCGTGCTGGGCAACCAGGCTCAAAAGAGCTCGGGCCGTTGTGTATCGTCCAACAGGGGCAAATATCTCATCAAAGTCAAAGCCTGAAATTTGGGAGAATCCTTTGGTGGTGAGCTCGGCTTTATACCTGTCAATCGTGCCATCAGGTTTCAGTTTCCGCCGAAGTACCCAGCGGGTTGAAACAACCTTACGACCTGCTGGGAGATCAACAAGTTCATGTTTGTTCAAGGCTGTGAGCTCCTCATGCATGGCCTTCTCCCGCAGGTCAATGTCAGGAGCCTCCCTAGCCTGACGGATAGTGGTAGGCTCTGCTGGGAGTAAGGGAAGCTCGCTTGACGCAAAGCAGGAGGTGACGTATCTAGCAACTGAGGCATCCAGAGCACTATGGAACTCATGAGCAACGAGTGCGTAGCCCATTAATGAGTTAGGGTGGACGAAACTCACAGCAAGTCCTAGTGCATCAAGTCCAGTGGGTCTGGAAACGGAGCCGGCTGTGATGGAGGATGCAGAAGAGCGGGTATGATGTTGAGGGGGTTGTGTGGACTGTGTGATACAGTTCCGTGGGAGTGCATGGAGTCTCCCTCCACGAGTGTACGGCTCTGGTACGACTGGAGGTGCATCAGTGACTGGAGAAGAGACTGTCACACGAAAAATCACGGTTGGATGGAGAAAAGGTGGTGGAGAGGGCTCAACAACAGTATGCGAGGAAGACTGTGCCAAGGTGTCAATAGACAGGGACGGGACATTGAGAAGTGCTGACGTGGACTCGGAGGACGCAGAGGGATAAGACACTATGGACGGACCAGATGGGAATGCAGATAGGGTGTAGAGACTCGTGTCAGCGCTGGACAACATATCAGACACAAGAGAAGAGTGGTCAGAGGAAGAAGGAGCCAAGCAAGAGGAAGGTGCTCCAGCGAGACCGCAGGCTGGAACAGAGCCACCCCAACAAGCCGACGGAGCGAGGATAGGGAAGAGGGTGGAGCAAAACGGGACAGATCGCGAGGACAGATGTCTCAAAAGAAGAGGGCATCACGAGACTCGACAATACGGGCACGATCAGGGTCCTAAAAGCGCCAGGCTTTGGACATGGCCGAGACCCCAAGAAAAGTGCACAAGCGAGTGCACGAACTAAGTTTACCGTAACGAAGGTCCTCATGGAGCCGGACGGCAACAACGCAGCCCCAGATACGAGTAAGGCGGAGATCCGTACGACGGCCAAACCAGCGTTCAAACGGTGTGACATGACATGGGAGGGGACCGTGAGGAACAAGATTCTAGACCCACATCATGTAGGACATGGCCTAAAAAGAGAATAGAGGGGGAAGATCAGGCGCACTGAGAAGGGTATACACACCATAAGTAAGATTCCTGCTCCAGCGTTTAGACATACCGTTTTGCTCAGGTGTGTAGGGAGCTGTAGTGTCAATGCTCACACCTCGACACAAGAGAAAACGAGAGGTCGGACCAATGAAATCACTGCCGCAGTCACAACAAAAGACACGGAGACAATGACCACAAGCAAGTTCAACCTGGGGAAGCCAGGACTCGAGAGTGGAGCAAACGTCACTCTTCTGCTTGAGAGAAAAAATCCAATGCATGCGAGAGAAGTCATCAATGAGGCAAAGAACGTAACGAATAACCCCCCAAAGAGCCTCATGAAGAAGAGGTTCCATGACGTCAACATGTAACAGGTTGAGGGGGTAAGACGTGCGGGACTCCGAAGTGGAAAAAGGAGACCGATGCATTTTACCCTGAGCGTAGTCAAGAAATTCAGGGGGGCAAGGGGTAGGGAACGTAGCAGCATCAAGGCCATCCGCTGGGAGCACACAAAGAAGGCTGTCAATGGAAGCAGTATGGATGTAACACAAGCGGCGATGTAGTAGTTGTGCATGTGCAAGAAAAAGGGAGCGAGAAACATGCACGTGAGCAGTAGTGGCGGGAGCGGGTGCAAAGGTGGGAACGCGGAACAGGCGATCACAATGTGTGTCATGCAGGAGAATGCGGCCAGATGTGCGGTGTGAGACAGAGGCAATGTTGGCGACTTGAAGAGAATTCCATGCCCTGGTCGTCGAGTGTCGTAACAGAGAGGAGACTCAGCTCAAGTGATGGAACATACATGACGTCTAGCAAGAACAATTCCCCCCCAGGATCGACGAGGCGCACAACCCCAACGCCTTGAACACGGAGCAGCTGATCGGAGCCAGTACGAATAAAGCGCATAGAACCAACAGGGCCAAGCGAGACAAAGGACGCACGCGACGAAGTCATATGGTGGGGGGCACCAGAGTAAATAATCCGGATCCCACCCGACGCACGTACAATGGAGGGGTCACGAATCACTCCAGAGAAGGTGGAGTACGGGGAGAAACATTGACCACATGCAACAAGACAGTGGTGCAAGCGCACAGAGTGCCACTCCTCAATCCACAGAACATCAGCAGGCGGACACATGAGAACATGACCTGACACAAGACCACACAAATCCCCATCAACGACACACGCAAGACGCTCCGACCCAGAGCGCTCACTCTCATCTCCCTGATCACGAAAATGACGCTGGTGGATGGCATGAGAAAGTGCAACGTCCAACTGGCGCACGTCTTCGGACGGGTCCGGAGTAATGACAACGCCGGAGGAGGGAGGACGAGGCGGGTAGGATGGAGACGTCCAGGTGGGAGGAGAGTAGGCGCCAGATGGGAGGCCATAGAAAACCGGCCCGCCATGCTCAGGAGGCCAACCCAGGGGCAAGGAAGTGGTGGCGGTGCGGCAGCCGTGCTGTAAGTGGCGGCCTTGGAGGTGACAGGGGTGCTGCGGCCCGTCAGAGTGGTGGAGGTGGTGACACGAGAGGTACTGCCTGACCCCCCAGAGGACCGCGCCCAGTGTGCATCCATGGCAGAGGCCAGGCACTCATTGTCCAGTGGTGACGGACACTTGGGCACAAAATGGCTGACAATGCCACACTTCCAGCACGTGACAGTGCTGGGAGCGGAGGAAGAAGAAGAGTTGCTACTGGTGCCCTTCCTGTTGTCGTGACCGGCGTGGACGGCAGAACCCAAACCACCTGTACCTTTGCCTTGGCCACAACCATGGCCACCACCCCCCCTCATTGGTTAAGAAGGGACGTGGCAGAGGAGGAGGGTGTGGATGAAGAGGTAGAGGATGATGAGGTAGAAGGGAGTGCTATGGTGGCAGCTGCAACGGCTGCACAATAGATGCGTTTGTTCTGGAGAGTGCTCCACTAGTCAGTGAGGCGCTGGGAGGTAAGCTCCCAGAGAGCTCTAATGCCCGGTGGAGAGTCAGTAGGCACGGGCTCAGCGGCAAGGTGCTCGATATCTGAGGCCTTCACCTCCCTGAAGATGTCGGACAACTCAGGGATGAGGCTGTTGACGATATAGAGAATAGCAGGAAGCTGTCCAGGTGCCGCTTTACCAAGATCCTTTAAAAGGCGAAGGCTGCAGGCCCATTAGGTATCCACAGTTTTGTCAGCATGAATGGAGAGCGTGTTGAACTGTACTGTAAAGAAACTTTGTGCAACGTGCCCAGTGACAATGGTACGACGCTTGATGCGTGCATAGGTGCCAACAGGGCCGACAGATGTACTGCGGATAATGTCAACATTGTATGACCCGATCTCATCGGTGAGATCATCGGGTCCAGTACGAATAAGAGCACGGAAAACACGCACGGACTCAGCATCAGTGGGCACGAAGAGAGAGTTCAATAGAGGGAGGTGGTAGTACTCCCAAAGCTGCTCACCTTGCGTCCAAGCACTGAAACGAACCTCCCAGGAAGGAAAGGAGAGATTAGAGGTGAAGTGAGCTACTGCTGAGTCAAAGTCAGGTTTGCATTGCGTTGGCTGTGCCATGACTTGGGCAGCAGCAATTCCTACCGCAGCTTCAGCAGCAAGGGAGGTAGAAGTGAAAGAGCTGGTGGAGTTGGATGTAGAAGTGGGAGAGGTGGAAAATGCAGCAGTAATGTGGACAGCAACGGATGCGGCAGGCGTGGAGCGCAATGCAGGCTGCAGGTGGTTGAAAACAAGGTCGGTGATGTGATTGGCAAATGTTTCCTGATCACCTTGTTCAGTGCGCAACTTTTCTTCTACAACACGTTGTGTAGTGAGGGCTGCTTGAAGAGCTATACGCTCTTTTTGTAGCTCCTCCTACAGGATAGCATACTGATCATCATCAACTGGCATGGTTAGTGGGATAAGCTCCAAGATTTTTTTGGCAGAGTTTCCCTTACCCCAGGAGGCATGGGATAGTATGAGAGGCCGATGGTCTGCTGGACAGTGCTGCACGGCAATGGGTGGAATGCACGCACATGGCCACAGAAGAGGAAGGAAAGAGGAGAGGAGAAGGGTGTCCAAGCAACAAGAGGAAGACATCTCACCAAATCAAACGATGGAGGCCAAACAGGTGCAGCAGTGCAGCTGCTGCTGAAGCTGCTATGACTGCCATAGTGGAGGATGCAGAGACGATGAAGCAGACGAATCCGGCAAGGGCTGCACCTGTGAGGGTGAAGACAGTAGCTGTAGCTATGACTAGGATGCATATTTGATGGCCAAGCGATGAGGATGCAGCTGCAGGATGCACCTGAGAGGTGGAGACCTGGATGGGTGCCACAGCACTGGAGAGAGCGGTGGCAGCTGAGGCTGCTGCTACTATGATAGAATCAGCTGCTGCTACGACTTGCATGGATGTATTGCCTGCTACGGGTGCAAGTGGACCCTGATCCACAACCCTACCAACAGCAGTGTTGGCAGGTGCATGCACACCGCGTGCTGTGGCAACAAACGTAGAAGAGAGAACAGCGCTAGAAATAATGGTAGTATCAAGAACAGTAAGGATGTTAGAGGGTCCACATGATGCAGCAATAGCCTGAGACGCAGTAAGAGATGCAACACGACGTGAGGTTGCATCTGTTGGCTCTGCTGGGGCTGTTGGTGCAGCTTGCACCATCCCACCAGGTGCGGTACACTGACTCTGCCGATGCATCCTACATGCAACGGGAGAGCTTACAAGGGAGGAAGGATGAAGTTGTTCACGTGGCAGCCCCATTGCTGGTGCGTGCTGCACAGTTGGTGATTCGTCTGAGGCAGACTGGCAGTAGGCTACGTACTCAGTGGCGTTGGCTCGTGCCTCGGTATCTATCTTCTCGTAGTCCTCTCCAGGATGTTAACCTGGACTGTCACAAGGACGGTGACATAACCATGTCTTGATCCCCGCCCGATCTGCTTCCTCCTTACCTCGTGCAATTTTCTCGTTATAGCATTCCCGCTCACCATGGCCCCTTGGAGAGGTGGAGGTCGGTGCTGTCTTCGGAGGTGACGCCAGGGTGGCGGGACTGGCTGCAGACGTGGCCGCTAGTGCTGCTACAGAGCAAAGGGAAGCTGTGAAAAGAGTTAAGAGTGGTGTAGTTGAGAGCTGTGAACTACGGGATGCTGTGCTGTGAGATTGTTGCGGTAGTACAACGCGACTCAAAGGTGCAGTGAGGGCAGCAGAGTCGGAGAGATAAAGACCGTGGAGCTGTGGGGTTGAGAACTGTTGGCCTATAGTCGATGCCACGGCCGAGTGCCGTGGGTGAGCGCTGCTGTGCTCAGCTGCTGTGGTGCTGTGGAGGTGCTAATTCGCAAGCTGTTTGAGGCCGGCAAGCTGCGTGGCGGGAGAGGTGTACAACATCCGAGAACTGCGGGGTTGCAGAGAGGCGACGGCATGCAGGAGGAGCCAAGAGTTGCGGGGAAACCGAAAGTGGTGCCATTGAGAGCTGAGAGCTGCAGGCTTCCGTGTCGCAGTGGTGCGGATTGTCAGCACTCCGAGACGAGGTGGTGATGGACATGCTGGACGTAACACACACTCAGCACCGTGACAATTTGGCTGTTGAGATGCGGAAGTGTGCATCGATAACAGAGTGGAAATTGCAGGTCTGTAGCTGGAGCATCGGGTTAGAACCCAATGACGGGTGCTGTGGTGCTCAGCTACTGCTATGCTACGGGGTTGCAGACGTACGATGTGCCGAGGCGAGAGTGGTAGTGGACACCAGTGCTGCACTGATGTAGTGCCGTGGAGAAACGGGATGTGCTGGTGGCTCAGCTGCGAGGTTTGAGCTGAGCGACGGGACTTCCGAGAGGCGTGGATGAACAACCCAACATGGTGGCTAGACCGCCACTCCTCACAACACGCCACAGGCATAGGATCTGTTGAGGGAAGGGACGGTTCCCTCCTGCTCTGATACCAGTAGGTAGCGAAAAGACACTGTCACACACTCTCTTCCAAACAAGCAAAGCTCACACAACTTCCATGGTGGCGAGTGGAACGTGGAGTTGGTGAGAATTACTTAGAAATGACAAGAGACAAGGAAGTGAGAGTAAGGATCCATCGAGCTCTTAGCATCCGGTTGACTGGGCCACCAAAACGAGGTACTCGATGCGGGACCCAACCGCCACCCCGGGGTCGAACTAAATCAGTCGGCAATAAGCCGCCGTGGTCACTCACACCTCGGAGCGACCGAGAGTATGGCCCCGCAGGATCATCAACCTGGTGTGACAAGAAACAAAAGCAGCACAGCTTGCAAACTGGTTAAGAGCAAGAAACCATATCGGCCACGAGCGTATGTGGAGCATCAATCTCTCAAGCCATCTCTCTCATGTTTCACCCATGCAATGGCCAATGACCAAATGCTGAAAATAGCAAAACACTCTCCATGGTAGAACTGAGCATGGACAAGCTAAAGCCAATCTTGCACCCAGTAGAGACGCCAGTAATGCGTGGCCCGCAACTTCACATCTGCTGAGTCACCTGCAGCAATAGTGTGTGTGGATGGATGGAGTCAAGAGGTCACTTGCATGTTCGATAGGCATAACCAACAGAGCCATGGATGCGGCAAGCTCAAGGACTTAGGAAGCTTGAGAAGATAGTCGCGAGTGAACAAGAAAAGGGATTAACGAGAGAACGAGGTGCTAGCAACCGGTCGACCGGGCCACCCACGCGAGCGCTACCTTCCCTGATTTCCACTCTCCCAAGAGTGAGCCGTCCCACCAACAAGAAAGTTGTAGCTCGTGCAACTGCGAGCGTGAGTGTCGTGAGCCCAGTGATTATCAGTGTATCCATCGACAACCACAGAGGGCTGTGCTATGTAGCAGTGTCACACACACACGGATGACAATGCATAGCGAACGACACACATTGTTGCCTCGCGATGTCTGTGACGAGGCTATTGGGAGAACCAAGCAAGGAAGTTGACCGAGAAGGCCTCTTCCACTCAAGTGGTGGTTGGGAGATACATTAAGAACCCAATCACATTGAGGTAATTCGTGACATCGATGAGCTTCTCCAATTTGGATGGATCGGGCAACTTCGGCAGGCGCTAACCTGCCGGCGTCATCGGTGTAGATACAGTGGACATGTCAATCAACAAGGAGGTAAATCGCTCCCCCAAGCTGCGAACGTAGGCAGCGTAATGAACGTGTCAAGTGCGATGCTGGCGATCACGCTCAAGCTCCATACTTACAAACACTTGAGCCGGACCCATGTCCTTCATCTTGTACGTGGACTATAGTGGAGACTTCACTGACTGTACAGAAGTAGGACTGGGTGAAGCAATGAGGAGGTTATCGACATAGACCAGAATGGCCACAAGGGGCTCTGAGGGTGTACTCAGGAAGAATGCCGGGTCGACGCTGCTACAGTGATAACCACCTCTCTCGAGAGTGGAGGAGATCTCCATGTTTCAGTAGCAAGGCAATTGCTCGAGTCCATACAAGGCCTTACAGAGCGGCCAGATCTTGTTTGTGCGGTCGGCGAAGCTAGGTGGCTACACCATCTAGATCGCCTCATCCAATCGACCATGTAATTATGCGTTATTGATGTCCATCTGCTCCCATTCCTAGTCATGCTGGCCGACCAGACTCAAGAGAGCACGGGTAGTGGTATACCATCCGACTGGAGCGAGTGCGGTGCTGAGAGGGCTTGGAGGACTGAGAAGCACAGTGCTGAGGGAGAGAGTAAAGTATCCATTCGTGTGTATATAGCTCAGGAATGACAGGAGGAGCTTGGGACATTGAAGGGGGTTTGGAAACATCAACGGACGTTGAGGTCTGTAGTGCAGGCAGCTGAGGTGAGTTAGGAGTGGCATGTGTAGGTGACTACGTAAATACAACAGTGGAATGCACCGGAGTGCTGGTGGGCTCAGAGGTGAACTAATAAGACACTGAGGGAGAAGGAGCCGATGACAACTCTGGGAGGTATCGGTCGATGAACCAGATGGAAGGCTAGGAAAAAGACCGGCCATGGAAGGAACAGGTGAAGACAGAGAGGGAGAGGGACCAGAGGTGGGAGCTGTATCGGTGGAAGGAGGGGTCCCCGCGAGACCCGAGGCTGAGATAGAGCCACCTTACTCAAGCCAACGGAGCAAGGACAGGAAGGAGGGTGGAGCAACACGGGACAATCCATGAGGAAAGACATCCTCGAAGAGGAGAGAAGTGTGGAATTCAATGACCTGGGTGCGGTCAGTGTTTCAGAAGCAACAAGATTTAGATACAACAGAAACACCAAGAAAGGTGCAGAGACGCGCACGGGGCTTAAGCTTGCCATTCCTAAGGTCCTCAAGGAACCAGACAACAACAACACAGCCCTACGTGAGCAAGACGAAGATCGGCGCGACGACCAAACCGATACTAAAAAATGGGTTACATGACAGGAAAGAGTCTTGTGGGGAACACGGTTCAAACCCAGGTCATGTAAGACATGGGTTCAAAGGAGAAGAGTGGAGAGAGGTCAGAAGCACTAAGAAGGATACAAACACTGTCAACAAGCATCCGGTTTCCAAAGTTAGGAGATGCTCTTTTTCTGGGGTGTGTAGGGAGCTGAGGGCTCCATGTACATCCTACGGGATGTGAGGAAACAGGCAGTGGGATCCATGACCCCCCCCCCCCCACAATCACAAAACAAAATTCAAAGACGACAATCATGGGGAAGATCTGCTTGGAGAAGCCAAGACTCAAGGGTAGAGCACACATCACTTTTTTGCTTGAGGACAAAGACCTAGCGCATGCACAAAAAGTCATCAGTAAGACAAAGGACGTAGCGGCCAATCCCTCCCAGCGCATAATGAGGAATGGACCCCGTTACATCAGCATAGAAGAGGTCAAGGGGATGGTAGGTACGGGACTCAGACATGGAGAATGGGGACCGATATATTTTTCACTGAGCACCCTCGGGAAAGTCAGTAGGTCAAGGGGCAGGAAAGGTAGGTGCATCAAGATCATCAGCAGGAATTACATGGAGCAGGCTGTCAATGGCAGCAATGTGGATGTAACACAGGCGGCAATGCAACAGTCGCGTATACGCTGGGAAAGAGAGCATGCAATTTGAACATAAGAATATGTGATGGAGACAGGAGTAAAAGATGGAACGCGAAACAGGCGATCACAGCGGGTGCCCTACAGCAAGAGGCGGCCAGTAGTGCGATGTGAAACGGATGCAATTCTGCGGATAGAGGAGAGTATCCATGCCCTAGTCATCGAGTGTCGTGACAGAGAGTAGACTAAATTCAAGAGTTGGAACGTACAACAGATCGGACAAGAATAGTTCCTCCCGGATCCAACAAATCCGACCGCCCCAAGACCCTGAACACAGAAAAGTTGGCTAGAGCCAGTGCGGACAAAACAAACAGAGTGAAGAGGAACGAGCAAGACATACCAGGAGCGAGAGGAGGTCATGTGGTGGGTGGCCCCGGAGTCAACCAGCGGACACCCTTGAATATGACCAGACACAGAATCATGCAGAACCCCATCCATTCGTCCTAGTTGCGTCGTAGTTGTGTCCTAGTTGTGCCCTAGTTGCGCCTCAGTTGGACACTAGATACGTCCTAGTTGCGTCCTAGTTGTACCCCAGTTGTACCCTAGTTGTGCTCTACTTGCTCCCTACTTGCACCCTAGTTGCGCCCTACTTGCGGCCTCGTTTCTTCCTACTTGCACCCTAGTTGCGCCCTAGTTGCGATTCTGTTGGGCACTAGCTATGCCCTAGTTGCGTCCTAGTTACACCCTAGTTACGCCCTAGTTGGCGCCTCCATTGGGCACTAGCTACGTCCTAGTTGCGCCCTAATTCCGCCAAAGTTGCGCCCTACTTGCATCCTACTGACGCCCTAGTTGCGTCCTAGTTGCGTCCTACTTGAACCCTAATTACGCCCAAGTTGCTTCCTAGTTGTGCCCTAGTTGCGCCTCAGTTGGGCACTAGCTACGCCCGAGTTGCGCCCTAGTTGCACCCTAGTCGTACCCTAGTTGCGCCCTACTTGCGTCCTACTTGTGCCCTAGTTGTGCCCTACTTGCACCCTAGTTGCGCCCTAGTTGTGCCCTAGTTGTTAACCCTCGTTGGGCCTCAGTTGGACACTAGCTACACCCTAGTTGCACCCTAGCTGTACCCTAGTTGGACCCTAGTTGCGCCCTACTTCTGCCCTACATGGGCCCTAGCTGCATCCTACGTGCGTCCTAGTTACACCCCAGTTGTGTCATCGTTGGGCACTAGCTACGCCCTAGTTGCGTCCCAGTTGCACCCTAGTTGCGCCCCAGTTGCACCCTAGTTGTGCCCTAGTTACGCCCTAGTTGCGTCCTACCTGCGTCATACTTGCGTCCTAGTTGCGCCTTAGTTGCTTCCTACTTGCTTCCTACTTGCGTGCTAGTTGCGCCCTACTTGCGTCCTATTTGCACCCTACTTGCACCCTGCTTGTGCCCTATTTGAACCCTAGTTGCACCCTAGTTACACCCTAGTTGTGCCCTACTTGCATCCTACTTGCGCCCTACTTACGTCCTAGTTGCATCCTAGTTGCGTCCTAGTTGTGCCCTACTTGCGTCCTACTTGTGCACTAGTTGCGTCCTACTTGCGTCCTACTTGCGCCCTAGTTACGCCCTAGTTGCACCCTAGTTGCATCTTACTTGCGTCCTACTTGCGTCCTACTTACGCCCTAGTTGCACCCTAGTTACATCCTAGTTGCACCCTACTTCCGTCCTACTTGCATCCTACTTACGTCCTACTTGCATCCTGTTTGCGCCCTACTTGCATCGTAGTTTTTCCCTAGTTGTGTCCTAGTTGTACCCTGGTTGCGTCCTAGTTGCGCCCTGGTTGCGTCCTAGTTGTGCCCTAGTTGTGCCTCACATGGACACTAGCTGCGCCCTAGTTGCGTCCTAGTTGCGCTTTAGTTGTATCCTAGTTGTGCCCTCGTTGCGTCCTTCTTGCGCCCTACTTGCACCCTAGTTGTGTCCTAGTGGCGCCCTAGTTGTGCCCTACTTACGTCCTACTTGTGTCCTACCTACCCCCAAGTTACGCCCTAGTTGCATCCTAGTTGTGTCCTACTTGCACCTCTGGTGCGCCCTACTTGCTCCCTAGTTGCACCCTAGTTGCACCCTAGTTGCGCCCTAGTTGCGCCCTACTTGCGTCCTAGTTGCGCCCTACTTGCTCTCTAGTTGTGCCCTAGTTACGCCCTAATTGCGTCCTACTTGTGCCCTACTTGTGCCCTTGTTGCGCTCTACTTGTGCCCTAGTTTCCCCCTTGTTGTAACCTATTTGGGCCCTAGTTACACCTCAGTTGGAGACTTGCTATGTCCTAGTTGCACCCTAGTTGCGCCCTAGTTACGCCTAAGTTGCAACCTAGTTGTGCCCTAGTTGCAACCTAGTTGCGTCCTAGTTGCACCCTAGTTGCGCCTATGTTGCCCTCCCCCAATCGAGATCGAGATCGAGATCGATGGATCGACGTCTACGTCCTGAGGGGCTTGAAGGCGATCGATGATCGACAGAGACATCATCTTCCTCTGTTGGACCTGAAACTCACATGACCTAACCTTTTCATTATAAGCAATCCATCTGCACTGTTTTCATACTCATTTCATCACTTATGAATGTTCATTTTCAGCGTTCCAGTCCATCCCTATGATGCTACCACTTTCTGAGTCATTCATTTCTTTCTTCTTGGAGAAATGCAAGAAACATAAATAACTTCCAGTGAAAGCACAAGCATGGGCAAGGTAGGAATGGGTCATGCAACGACAGCACGCAAGTGTCAATGCCAAAGCAGCCCACTGCCTCTAGGACAGCACACAAGTGTCTATGTCCTAGAAGCCTTCATGCTACCAATGCCCCCCCTCCCCTTCCATCCCTCCCTGACCTCTAAAGTCAGCCACGGCTCCTCTTGCGGCGGCGGGGGTTGTAGTCGTCGTCATCTCCCAAATCCTCCTCCTCCTCCTCCTCCTCATCCCCTCCCTCTCGTGCAACCTCTCCCACTCCTTCCGCGTCTCCTGTCTCCTCCTCACCACCATCCTCGGCTGCCTCATCCTCCTCCTCCTCCTCACCACTCTCCTCCTCCACGTCCCCTTCCTCGTCGCTCTCCTCCTCATCGTCATTGCTGAAGAAGGACAAGGGTGCAGCCCGCGTCTTCCGCACCGTATACTTCTTGTTCAGGCGGACGTTGATGCGCACAAGGCGCTCCAGCACGCTGACACGGAGGCGGTTGCGGCGGGCGCTGTCCACGAGCTCGTGCTTGGAGAATGCACGCTCGCATTCGCTGGAGCTGCAGGGCTGGCCGTGCATGCGCATTGCAAAGCTGCGCAGCACTGGCATATCCACCAAGTACTTTGCGTGCCACTTCCACGCCGGCAGACTCCCTGCCTTCACCTTCACCAATGCCCCCCGCGCCTCCTCGAGCACACGGTCCTCGCCAAACCCCTCAACCTGCAGCTTCCCCTCCTGAAACGCAGAGATTTCCTTCTCAAGCTGCTCGCTGTCCTTGGCGGCCACGAGCTTCCGCTCAGCATCCGCCNAGCTCGGGTCCACGATCACGTCCTTCACCTCGTCACGCTTCCGCTTGAAGTCTGCACCTCTCTTGCTCCCGAGCCTCTCCCACTCATCTGCTGTCACAATGCCGCTCAGCTTGTCCTTGAGGAGCTTCAGCCGCTCCAACATGATGAGCACCGACGTGAACCTCGTGTCACATGGCCGCAAGCAGACTTTCCCGCTCTCTTTGTTCAGCCACGCCCGAGGGACTCCATTGTTGCGAAAAAAACTTGCAACAAGAGTGCCCCTCCGCACCAACTCTTTGCCCCAGCTTGTATTGGCTGCATCCTTGATGACCAGATCCATGGCGTGCGCCACGCAGCCTTGGAAGAAGACGTTGGGGAACTTTTCTGCCAACACCCCGTACGCCTTCTCATTGACGGAGGCGTTGTCGCACACGACACCGACCACGTACTCCTTGCCCACGGCATCAATGGCCGCCTCAATCATTGCGGCCACATGGTCCGAGTCACGTACCAGGCCGCTGGTATCTTTGGAAAAAACGTGGACAGAGCCCTTGGCGTTCACCGCCATGGCGTTATAGATAGGGCGCTGAGTGATGTCACACCACTCGTCCACGTTGATGGTGGTGCCAAGAAACGTCCATGACTGCTTCTGAACGTCCTCTTCTTTCTGCAGCTCAGCGTCAATCTCTGGCAGGATTTTCTCGGTCACAGTTGAGCGGGAGGGAAGGGTAAAAGTGCTGTTCGTGAGCTTGGAATCCTTCACCAGCTGCTTCACGAGAGGGCAGCGTGCAAAGCGGATGGCAAGCGCGTTCTTCGCCATGATTTTGACGATGGTGTTCTGCGCCTTGCGGTTGTTCGCTTTGTCGATGTGCTCGACCATGGAGGACTGCTTCATGGCCTGAATGCACGTCAAGGACGGAGCTCTTGCGGTGACAACAGAAGGGGTGCAGGGCTCGGACGTCCGAACAGCCGCACCAGCCCCTCCGCCTCCTCCTGTTGCTGATGCCGAAGCAGCTGCAGCCCAGGGGGAGGCGGGAAAGTCCAGGCCCTCGGAGAGGAGGCGGGCTTCCTTGTCCATCTGCTCGCGGAGCTCCTTCCACTGGATTTTGTCGTTGACGCCGCCCCACACACGGCCGCCGCCCTCAAAAAGGACGACGTCATGGGGGACGTGGGTGGAAGGGATCTCCACCGCAGGAAGGTTCAAGTGTTCCCTCGCTTTTGGAGGAGGGAACTCGCACACTTTGACGTTTC
>SZWC01001658.1:21818-36594 GCA_023375785.1 Penium margaritaceum
TTACCACAACACATGTGCATGTTGCTCCCTCGCTTTCCCCTACACACACTTTTCATCCATTGCCGCTATTTTCATGTGCCTATTGCTACAATCTCAAGCCTCCTACGTCAATTTGTTGTTCTTCTTGAACCTGGCACATTCCTTGCGCCTTGCACTACTGATTTTCATGATTGCACACATGGAAGGCTGCATCGCACGTCCTTTCCTTTGTTTGACTCTCAAATGCTGCACCTATCCGCTCTTGATCATGTGGGCGTCATGGGCCCTCTCCATGATGAAGTTTTTGGAGGTGTAGGGAGATACATCTTGTGTGTCACGATTGACTTCTCAAGTGTTTGCTGGATCTTTTTCATTTGCCTGAAAAATGATGTCAGGCCCACAATTGAGTCTTGGCTTGCCCAAGCTAAGCATGGTTGCCAACGTAAGCTGTTAGCGTTTTGCTTTGATCGTGGTAGGGAGTTCCCACGACCCGCTTCCTCCATTCTTAAGGGGCGCATTTGGAGCGCTCTGCTCCATAGACACTAGAGTAGAACAAAGTGTCAGAACACTAGAACCGCACTCTGGCTAACGATGTTTACACCCTTCTAGTCAAGTGTGGCCTCCATCCGTTGTTTGCCTTCAAGGCCATGTCCTACATGATGTGGGTTTGGAGCGGTGTTCTCCACGGTCTTTGCCTTGTTATGTTACACCGTTTCAGCATTAGTACAGTCGTTGCGTTGACCTTCACCTCGCTCGTGTCTAGGAAAACATTGCCTATGTATGGCTCCCTGAGGACCAATGTGATGGCAAGCTGTCTCCTCGAGGTTGTCTGTGTCCATTTCTAGGTGTTTCCTCCCAATCCAAAGCTGGTCTTGAGTGTAGTCGAGTTTTCATGTCTTGTAGTGTTCTCTTCTTTCTGAGCACATTCTCTTGTGACATCGCTTCTTCTATTCCGTCGCTTGTGCCCTTCTCCTGTCTAGGGAGAGGTAGTGTCTGTGGATTGCCCTTCCACAGTGGATGTGCTTCGTCTCTCGTGTTGACACCATTTTTTGTGTCCTCTCCTATCATGTCTGCATCATCTTCTACGTCCTCTCCTGTCCTGTCCTGATGCCGCCTGCATCCTCTGTTGTTGCATCTGCATAATCACCTACTTCTTCTCCCGTCACGTCTATCTCATCACCCATGTCTTCTCCTATCGCGTCTACATCGTCGCCTACGTCCTCTCATGTCACGTCTGTGTCGTTGCCTACATCCTCTCCTGACGCACATGTGTTGATGCTAGCGTCATCTCCTGTCAAGTCTGTGCCATCTCTTGTTGCTTCATTGTCTGCAACGCCAACTGTGGTTCCATTGGCAACGGACCCGGTCGCACCCTCGCAACCTCCCATCTTGTCGTCATTTATTCGTATGTTAAGCGGTTTTCTGAGACCATTACAATCTACACCTCACTATAACCCATCTGCCACTGGTAAAGCATGCTCTGGCATTTCTGAGCCAGTGCAGTAAGTCTGTCCCGTTCACAGTAGTGTTGTTGAACCCACAATGCCGGTCTCGGATCTTGACGCTATTGGCTTGGCGGCGGCTGTTGTACATCCTAACACCATGCTTGGATATTCTCTCATCACATATGAGTTCTACCGATTCATTACGACAGTAGGGTCTACTGAGCCTCTGTCATATCCTTTGGTCGCTAGCGCACTCGTTGCGAGTGGCACCAAGGCACAAGTGCCTTAATTAGATACAGTGCAACAAGCACGCTCCGTTGTAGATCCAGTCCTCTAAGAGCAAGCTATGCAAGAGGAGCTTGTTGCAATATAGGAGCATGGAGTTTCTGAGAAGATGCAGCTTTCTCTTGGTTGAAAGGCCATATCAGCCCGTTGGGTGTTTCGAGGGAAAGAGAGGCCAAATGGATCAGTGGAACAGAGCCAGTCTTACGCCCAGTGGATTCTCCCAAGTTCCTGGATTGGATTTTGATCCCACCTTCGCTCCACTTGGCAAGTACACCACCACCCGACTCAGCAAGGCCTTTGCCTTACTAAGTGAGGTGGCATAGCATGACTGGGAGCTTCACCATATGGACTTGAACAATGCCTTGTTGTACAGCAATCTCGAGGAAGAGATCTGTCTTGTCCAGCCTCCAAGGTTCAAGGACAAACCAGACGACGCTTGGAACCTCCAAAAGGCCTTGTATTGTCTGAAGAAATCTTCCACATTGTTTGAAGTTTGAGATCTCTGCTACCTTGGAGCAAGGCAGATATCACCTTAGCACAGTGGACCCGGCTTCATTCGTAAGTGCATCCAGTACACCTTGCGTCACTCTCCTGGTCTACCTAGACAACCTCTTGATTGCGTCCCCCGACCCGTTGGCTATCAACGCTATGAAGGATCTCCTCCAGTCTGTTCATAGAATGGAGGATCTTGTCTTGGTCCAACTTGTGTCTTCGTAGAAATGGAGATTGAGTGTGATCGCCAGTGTTTTACACTACATGTGTATAAGGCGGGTTACATCGGAAAGTTGGGGGAGCACTTTGCTAACCTCTTGGTTACAATCCCCTCGGCATCCACACATATGACGCCTTCAGGATAGAGGCTCCTCATGTCAGCAAACCTAGATCGCCCAGGGGAGCCTGTCGATGTCACGACGTACCTTCGAGTCATTGGCTCCCTGATTTTCCTAGGGACCATGACGCACGCAGATACTGCCTTTGTTGTAAAATTCTTGTCGCGGTTCTTGCACAATCCACGTTATCTCCATCTAGAGATACTCTACGCATGGTGTGGCATGTCATTTCTAGCCCACGCTTTGGCTTGTACTTTGGCGCATAGCTGTCTACTGTTCTTGACAGATATACTTACAATGATTGGGTCGATGATCGCGATGCGCGGAGCCGGTCCGGCTACAACTTCCAGATCAGCAATTCAGCTGTCTTATGGAAGAGCGGTAAGCAAGGTTGCGTAGTGTGGAGCTCGACTGAGGCTGAGTTTTTTGCATTGGGGACTAGGGTGTATGAAAGCATCTCGTTGTGTCGTCTCATACAACAACGTCGTTGGCCCACCTGCTGCATCACCATCCGCTACGACAACAAGAGCACGCACCGCATAACAGAGCACGATAACATGTGTAATGCACATACCAAGAACATCAACATTGAGCATCACTGTGTATGCAAGCATGTTTTATGTGGTTGGTGTCGGCACGCGGCACCAGAGTTAAAATCTCCTCAAAAAAGCGCTTTACAACAACAAAATCAAGTTTTTCATGCGGATTGTTATGCTTCTTGCACCTCTTTGTGGTCCTGCATGATTCATATCCCATTCTTGTTGCTTCCTCTTCTTTTCTATAGTTCCAGTGTGGCACTGTTTCATGTCCTTGGCTGTGTGCCGTTGTTGTCATTGTTCTGTGACCCTTGCTCGCTCATGGTGACTGGCAATTGTGGGTCACGGGGAGTGCTGGTGTGTCCGTCATGGTGACCTTTGGACTTGTTGCCATGGCTCGCTGGTATGCAGGGACATTCGACGGCTACTTGACAGCATTAGTACCAAGCAACGCGCCCTCACATTCTCTCCAGAGTTTTCTTGGTGACCACCTCCCGGGATCCCTTCTCTGCGTTACACTTTTCTTACTTGTTCATGATCAAGTTGCGTTGAGTTTTTTATTCTAAAGTTGGCGCTTCTTTCGGTTTGTCATTCGGAAAACCAAGGAGCCTATGCACCTGTTGGCTTCCCTTTTGTTCTTATTTTGGAGCCTGCCAGTGGGGTAATCAATTTTTCTGACTGGTTGTTTAGACTTGCCCACTTAAGTACACGCCGGGAGGTGAGGCCAGACACATACAATTGTCTATTCCTTTCATTTCTCTCTAACTTCTACATCTTCAGTTCATCTTTGCCAAGTTTTTGCCGTTTGAAGCACTGTTCACTTCATTGTGTTTCAACGTACCCTCTCACATTGGATGCTTCTTTGGGGGTTTCTCAATTCCAACACAGATAACACATTGTTTTGAATTTGACGGTAAGGATCTCATATCCTACTCAGCCACCCACCAGTTTCACAATGATTTATTGAGCACTAAGTTCAGCCCTTCGATCGGCTCATATGATAGGCATTTATGAGGGTCGCAGCCTTTAATGTACATATGATTCCCAAAACATCATAAGTCATAGATTACAACTAGTTCCGGACATTTGTCAAACATGTTAAACAGGTACTTGGCCTTGTCGCGAAGTCTTCCCGTCAGACCATGTAGGTGCATTTTGCAGACAGTGCAACTCGGAAACCTTTGCAATAGTTTCCCTTTCAACCTATATCGCAGGTCCTATCTTTAGTATGGCCTGCTCTATATGGCTCCACCGTTTTCCCTTAGCCTGTGCAAGATTAACACGCAAAACTACATGTTATCAAGGAAAACGGATCTTATACAATGGTCAAGTATTTCCATTAGTTTTCATTTTGAACATTTGAATTTTGTCTCCGTGTGTACACGATGACAATTCACTTCAAGGTGGGACAAGTGTATGGTGGCTCCCACCATGTGACTGAAGCGTGTTCCCTGGCCTATGGTCGGAGACATATAATTAGTTCACAGCCATGTACCCTCAAAACCACATTTTCTGTCTTGCTTATAAAGCTTCCCATCATTGCCATACATTCCACTTAGTCCACATAAAAATGGGCCAAAAGCCTAAATACCCATGAAACAGAATCATAGACTCTCATCTGCCTAGCATCAGGAAAAAGAAAAAACAAACAAAGGCTTACGTACCCAGTCAGTTACCATGCCTCACCACAACAAGCATCCTTGGCCAAGCAAAAACATGTTTTCATCAACATTTGCCTCATCAACAGTCAGTGACGAAAGTCACTTAACTTGCCTCACTAGCCATCAAAGGAATTGTAACCTATCAACGGCTAGCAAGGTCCACATTGAGCGACCTTCGTCGCTGGTCATCACTCGGCCGGAGTCCTCAATTGCAAGGGTGACTCAAGATTTCTGGCCCGTAGCTTAGAGGAAAAAACAACACATAGATTTTGAATGTCAAAACTCTTCTTGGAGCATGAAATTTGAATAAAAAACGTCCCTTGATAGGTTTTGAGGGTATTGGGTTTCGTTTTTGTGCACTCAACTACAGGAATTGGTGGTAATGAGGCGCAACAGTTTCCCCTTCCACACATGGGGAGTCTCAAACTCCACACAAACCTTGTAGAAACCTTGTTTGTATTGCAAACCCCACCATTTCATGGTTGGTGATAGCTGCGAATGAAGCCATGTCATACATCGTCATCACATGACATAGGCTTGTCGTGTCCTTTTTTCTTCTTTGTTGTTATTGGTCTTGTGGTAGCGACATCAGATTTACCATACCTCAAGGTTTTACATTTGCCTTGCAAATCGAGCATGCATGGTGTGTGAAAGTTCCATCTGCCAGAGCCGTTGATTCACGTCTGTCCATCCCTTGCTGCCNTTTGGCGTAGAAGACACTCCAATCAGAGGCTTTGCGAGGATTATATGAGTTTTTCTGTGAATCTACCGAATCTGACTTGGCTGAGAATCTTTACAAGGAAGTGCCATTTTTTTCTAGAGAGCAGCCCTGAAGGGTGTGAAAGGGTTTTGTGGACAAACATGCGCATGATGAGAGTGCATGATTCTGGAAGCGTAGATCTCCAAGCTGCTACACCGGCCCTCACGTTAAGAGGGGATCCTGATGACTTGACAGGCAACATGCAAACTGAACAAGAGGCCTATAGGGCATCACCTCAGCCTTACATGATGCCCAAACCCTTGGATCTTCATGGGACAATTTGGTACAAGCTTCTAGTGGATCTAGATCAACGGGCCTGATGTTGCAGCATGGTAACATCAAACATCCTAAGAGGAAGGCCTCATGAGCAAGCAACCTTCATGTGAAGCTTCACTTGAAGACTTCACAAAGCTTCCTCAACAAGGAAGATTCTCCCTAGAGCAACAAAGTTGTCAGTTTGAGCCCAAAACTGAAGGAAGCTTCCACTAGATGGACGTTTCTCCAAAGTAAGGCGGATGTGGCAGCAAACCTAAAATACTTAAAGGAAGCTTCTTGCTGAGGTTGTCGACTTTCCACGATCTCAAGTATAAAAGACGAAGGTCCTCCCACTTCTTAGTATCTCTAGTTTCACTATCTGCAATGCAATCTCTAACACCGCGTGGAAGGTTCCATGCCTTAGCACCGGAGGTCCTGACCAAGCTACTCAAGGTCCCTCCAAGACCCTTATAAGCCTGGCACATGAATGCCAACCTGTGTGGAGGACGATGCTGGTGAACTCTCCAGCATCCCTCTAAGCTTGGGAAGTTCTGCTATCCGGGAAGGAGGTCAATCCCTCAAAGGCCCCTATAATTCTGGCAATGCTTTCCAGCTAGGGATGAGAATGCCTTGACATCCTAAAGGCCTTTCACTGTTGCAACGATGGTTCACCCGAGACCCTTGCTTTGACTGCTTTAACGGCCTAGAAAAGTGTTGCACCCCAATTGTGGGCCAAGAATTGTGTTAGAGCGCAGTGTTGAGCTATTTGTTAAGTGTCGTTCCTTGTGTAATACTTGTACTTTCAACAAGATTGAACACCACGATTTTTCTTCCTCTTGTCTCTCAACCAAGGGTACAAGGCATGCTTGTTGGGCACAAAAGATCTTTTTGAGGAAGGGGAATCCCTTGTTACAATAGAGCATGTAGTAACTTCATCACCGCCCCCTCCCTAAGTGTCAACAAGTTGTTCCCCTCGATGAGCAATACTTCCCATGTGAATGCATTTTGACGCTTGTCCATAGGTGTTGTGAATCGTTTGAGTAGATGGTTGTTTAGGCTCTTCAAACCTAAAATTTTCCAATGGAGGTCCTCGTTTATGTATGCTTGTTGGCATGTGCCTTCCATCGTGCCAGGTTCCACTTTGACAGGAAATAGCACAGGCAAATGCCCTGAGGGTTATGTTACTGAATTGGTCGTCAGACTCGTCGAATCTTTGCCAATCAAGCAAAGCCTGATGTTGCTGAAAATTTCACTTAAAGCGCATCATAGAATGTGTGATGTTGATCCTCTATCCTCAAATTCTTTGCCAAAAAACAATTTCCACCGCCTGTTAAGCTTGCTTTGTTTACAATAAATGTTGCGAGGTCTGCGATGGAGACTTGTGCGAGGTTCTTGCCTTGGAATGAATTCATTGGCTGCTCCTCCAATGTCATTAAGTAAAGATACCAAGTGTTATGAAGTTAGAATGTGGATGGTTGACATGGAATTTGTGCATAAAAGAATATGACTAAAGGATTTTGGATAGTTGAATAGTTTGTCGTTAGCAATAAGCATACTTCAATGACAAATGTTGGAACTGTCAAGAACATGTATACAAAATCATAAACAACAATGTGGCATACTTGGAAACTTGGATGCTTCAGTTGCGTGGGCCATGAGATGTCGCGTCGTAAGTGGTTGCTTTGAAAAACTCCATCCAAATTTTATGGAGTTTCAATCATGTTGAGGTTCGTCGTTGTAACATTCTATCACTGTCAAGAAGTTGACCAAAAAATGAAAACATATCAATGCATTTGTGGTAGTTTTTTCGACACTTGTAGAAAGTGCTTGATTGTATTGCAGTATTTCGAATCAAACCCCCAAAGATAGGAGAAGGTGGTTGACGTTCCCTCAACCGGTTGGAGTAACAATGTAGAGGTTGACACGTGGTGGGAAATTGATGCAATGATAAATTTGGCCATGTGGAGGCCATAGAAACTCATGTAGGTGAAGGGTGTGAAGTAGCCCCGTGCTAAGGTTACGTTCTAAGCATACATGACATCCTTAACAATGCGACATGGTAGTTGTATCATTGCGTTCATGGTGAATTCTGTGTCAAGTTCAAGTTCTTCATTTTAGCCGGAAATCTTTGTTTTGGCCAACCTTCATAGCCCTTGATGTTTTGGTATACGACTCTTACAAAATCAGCCACCTTCTATTATGGATGCCGCTGATTTTGTGAATGAATCTTGTCATGGTAGAGACTCACGACAGGGTTTCACAGGCATCCATCACCAAAAGCATACAAACCACCGAGAATTTCTCCTTCTCTTTACGTATTGTTGTATACATGCACTCACTAGTTCCAACACTTGTCATGCATCTACACTGAGTGCTAATGAACAATTATCCAAGTATCCAAACTTTCCTTGACTGTGTTGTTCCCCCAAAATTCTATATTTTCATAATCTATTGTGTGTCAGACTTGCTACCAAAGTGTGAAGGTGCTTCAAGGTGTCAACCGGCCTGAGGCAAACGAACTAGAAAACAGGGCCAACACAATAGCACCTACCGTCCGCTCCTAGCATTTCAGCTAGGAGAAGATATCACCCTCAGGATCACAGTTCCACACTGAGCAGTTCCTAGGCAATCACTTGGTAGCAACTGTGTCCACTTAACACTTGGTCACTTTCGCGCGAGGTGCTAGTCAAAGACTAACTCCTGGGGCTTAGACCAACCAGTGTCTTCTTTATACTGTTCCTTAGTTGGAAAACTCTGTGAGGAGCATCTAAGGCCAGATTGTGTAATTAGAATGAGGAATGAGCCTGATACATATAGTCCTAGACCTGGCTTCTAAGGTGTGTGTGTAGTGGCACTTTTGGGATGGTCACTCCACACCACCTCACCAGTCCGCCAATTGGCGCATCCACTTACCGCCAAGTGGCGCACTCTTCTCATGCATGGAGGAATGTCTAAGAAACTTCCCCCCTGTGCAGGAAGGAAAAAAAACCTCCTGCGCACATCAAGGCTCGATCGCAGGACCTGTTGTCCCTAAGTCCAACATGCTATCCGTTGCGCTACACTTCTGGTGTCTCGCTTGGACTTGCACCACAAACAAGGTTTGGGGGACCTACTCCAAGGGAGCAGTGCATGCCCAACCTGTCCGTCAAGCCATAGCAGTGGCCATGGGGCATAGAAGAACAACAATCTCTCCCTTGNCTAAGGTGTGTGTGTAGTGGCACTTTTGGGGTGGTCACTCCACACCACCTCACCAGTCCGCCAATTGGCGCATCCACTTACCGCCAAGTGGCGCACTCTTCTCATGCATGGAGGAATGTCTAAGAAACTTCCCCCCTGTGCAGGAAGGAAAAAAACCTCCTGCGCACATCAAGGCTCAATCGTAGGACCTGTTGTCCCTAAGTCCAACATACTATCCATTGCGCTACACTTCTGGTGTCTCGCTTGGACTTGCACCACAAACAAGGTTTGGGGGACCTACTCCAAGGGAGCAGTGCATGCCCAACCTGTCCGTCAAGCCATAGCAGTTGCCATGGGGCATAGAAGAACAACAATCTCTCCCTTGCACCTTAGGCCACCTGCTGTGGTAGTTTTCTTCGGCATAGGATGTGTTTGTGCATGTCAATATTCTTGGTCTTTAGTTCTCATCTCTTGCATCCACCATGCCAACTCCTCGAGCACCTGCAACATGCATGTCACTGTCTAGCGGCTTTGTCAAGAAGTCCACAAGCATTTTCTTGGTTGCGACATGCTCCAGTTCCACGACACCCTTGGCGACAAGGTCACGTGAGTAGTGGTACCGAATATCAATGTGCTTTGTACGCCGGGAGATCATGTCGTCCTCTGCCATACCGATGGCACTTTGGTTGTCGATGTGGATGATGGTTGCTTCCTCTTGTGGTGCTTTGATCTCATCAAGCAAACTACAAAGCCACTGTGTTTCCTTGTACACTTCGGAGTGTGCAATGTACTCTGCCTCAGCAGTAGAAAGTGAGACGCAGTCCTACTTCCTGCTTGCCCACAAGACCGCACCACCGTTGAGAAGACAGACAAACCCTGAGGTTGACTTCCTGTCATCAATCCGTCCTCCCCAGTCCGCGTCAGTGTAGCATGTTAGTCGTAGCAAGTCTGATCCTTCTAGACCTCCAAACTGAAGTCCAACGTGCCGAGTCTTTTTGAGGTAGCAAAAGTCCGCTTCACCACTTGCCAATGTATTGGCCCAGGGTTGGCCACAAACCTGCTCACCTGACCCACTACATAAGCAATGTCAGGTCGCGTTCCCACCATCGCATACATGAGGGTCCCAACGGCGGACTGGTATGGAATGTTTTGCAACTCCCGCCGGTCTGCCTCGTTGCTTGGTGACATGGAGGAGGAGAGCTTGCAGTCGAAGGGCATGGGGGTGCTGACGGGCTTGCAATCCTCCATGTTGTAGCACTTCAAGACATCCATGGTCTACTTTGTCTGGTTGAGCTCGATGGTGCCTGCTTTGCAGTTGCGATGAACAGCAATCCCGAGGTAGTACTCGAGAGGTCCCATGTCCTTCATCTTAAATTTCCTGGCTAGATTCTTCTTGACGTCTGTGAGGGCCTCCTATGAGGAAGAACACATGATAAGATCATCCACGTACAACGCCACGAGTTGCAAGCCACGTTCGTCCTCTCGCACATAGACGCTGGGGTCATTCTTACAATGTGCGAAGGAGATCTCAGCCATGAAGCTATCCATCGCCTTGTACCAGATCCGTGGGGCCTGTTTCAGCCCGTACAATGCCTTCACCAGCTTGCACACCTTACCCTCGGGTGCTTTGACACCTTCCGGTACCTCCATTAACACCTACTTGTCGAGCTTCCTATAAAGGAAGGCTGTCTTCACATCCATCTGGTGGATCTCAAGGTCTTTGGCAGCAGCAACGGCAAGCAAGGACCTTATTGAGGCAAACGTGACAACCGGTGAGATGGTCTCATCGTATTCAGACCCTGCGCGCTGTGAGAATCCTTTCGCCACGACTCTTGCCTTGTACTTGTCGATGCTGTCATCTTGCTTCCGCTTCAACCTCAGCACCCACTTTGAGCCCACCACGTGAGCGTTTGGGGGTTTGTCCACTAGCACCCATGTGCCATTTTCTTCGATGGACGCGAGCTCGCTCTCCACCGCCTCCTTCCACCTGGCCGCATCGGGCTTTGCCAGCGCCTCAACCACAGTGAGTGGCTCTCCCTGAGCCAAACAAGACCAGCTCAGTCCACTCCAGCTTCCGGTGTCAGCGTCGTACTTTGGAGTTTGTTTTCTTTGTCATGTGCTCCGACGTTGCATTGCTCTTGGATGTTTGCAATGCTGTTGCTCCTTTGTTGTTGGCTGCCCTTGAGTTAAGTTTTCCTCTTTTAAAGAGCCACTGGCCTCCGAGCTGGTCTCAGAGGCCTCGGACGTCTCTGACTCCGTGTCGGAGCTCACCGCTGCGTCAGCCTGTGCAGCCGCTCTCCCTGCCACACCACTGTTCTTCACGGCCTGCTGTACTGGCACCACTTGCCAGTTTACGGGAGCTTGATCTCCTGATCCCAGCAGCACCAACCACTCTCCCTGTTTTGGGGCTTGCATGGGATCAAGCATCTCTTCCTTGCCTGGTTTTATTTTATCAAAGGTGACGTCCCGGTTGGTGATGAGTCTTCTTCCTGCCAGGTCCCACAAGAGGTATGTCTTGTGGGCCGTCTCATAGCCCACCATAACGCACTTTCGCGCTCTTGCATCCAGCTTGCCGGCACCCTCACTCGCCTGGACCTTTGCCCATGCGGTGCAGCCGAATACTTTCAGGTGTGATGCGTCCGGATTCTTCCCTGACCAAAATTCTTGTGGCGTCATCTGTTGCTTTCCCTTCTTCTTTCCGCGCCTGCCCAGAGCAGCCGCAGGAGTCAGGTTGACAAGATAGCATGCCGTTCTTGCCGCTTCCGCCCAGAACCACGGTGGAAGCCTGGCATCAAAGAGCATGCTACGCACTATGCCGAGGATGGTCTGATTCATCCGTTCGGCAACACCATTGCTCTGTGGTGTGTAAGGCATTGATCCCATGTTGCCGCAACCAGCCCTTGCATGCCTCGTACTCTCCGCCGTTGTCGCTCCGCATCGCTCTGACTTTCTTTCTGGTCTGCCGCTCCACCATGGCGACAAACTCTCGCAACTTTTCTTTGATCTCTCCCTTTGTTTTGAGGAAGAAGATCCACACCTTGCGGCTGTGGTCATCTATGAAGGTTAGAAAATACTTGCTACCACCGTTTGACGCCGTGCGAAAGGGTCCGCACACGTCAGTGTGAATCAGGTCAAGGGCTGATTCTGCGCGGCGACCATTGCGCTCAAAGCGCGTTCGCTTGGTCTTGCCTTGGAGGCAAGGTTCACACAGGCTGCCACACCCAACCGCATCCTTCTTGCAACTATCCATGCCACGGACTAGCTGTTGTTGCTGGATGACTTGGAGCGTGCAGTTTGCAATGTGCCCAAAGCGTCTATGCCACAGATCAGCGTCTTCGTCCTTTGTGGCAGAGGATGCTTTTTCAGTTCTCGTTGGTGTGCTCTCCTGCGTTGGTGCCGAGTCCACTGCCTCCGCTGCACCCGCATGACCCTCGTCTTCTGAGATCTTTGCTACCGTTGTCTGCAATACGTAGAGTCAGTTAACCCGTGGAACCTGTGCCATGAGATCTTTGTTGGCGTAGATGACCTTGATCTCCTCGTTCCTGGCAATGACCGCCTTCTTCTGCGTGAACACCACCGTCATGTTGTTGTCCGTTATTTTTGACACAGACAAAAGGTTTGCCGCAAATGAGGGCATGTAGACCACGTCACATAGCCGTAGATCCTTCTCTGCACCATTAAGGCTGATGCTCACCAGCTTGTCTCCCACGCCCTTTGCATTCACGACGCTACCGTTTGCACATCTGAGCCGCCGATCGGTGGGGCTGATGGAGACAAATCCAGCCTGGTTGTTGTGAGAGTGATGATCGGTGCCGGAGTCGAGCCCGAAAGCTCTTGGCCTGAGCAGCGCCGCTCCTTTTGCTGGAGGCATGCTCTGTGCCATCATGTTGGTAGCTTCTTTGCCACCCTTTTTGTTGCCATTGTTCCCACTGCTTCCGCCGTCTTCCTTCTTTGGCGACCTGCACTCTCTTGCCCAGCTCCCAGGTTTGCCGCAGTTGCGGCAGTTGCCCTGTCACTTGGGAGCCTTGCCGCCATTGTTGCCTCCACCGCCACCGCTTCCGCTTGCGCCTTTCTGACCAGAGGGTGACCCTTTGCTCCCGCGGCCACCGTAGCAAACGGCATAGGCTGAGAAGTTAGCCTCACTTCCACTGCGGCGCATGGCCTTGTTTCGCACGTACTCGGACACTGCCGTGTACGTCAGGTCATCCTCCTTCCATCCGCCCATGACGGTGATCATTGGGCTCCAGCTCTCCGGTAGCGCCATGAGGAGGATCATGGCTTGCATGTTTTTGTCAAGGTCCTAGTTCATCTGGCGAGCCTCACCAAGGAGTCCTTCAAACTCCTGTAGGAAATCGAGGATTGATTCACCCTCATTCACCCGCATGCTGATCAGCCGTTGTAGGATGAATAATCTGTTCGCGAGGGAGGTGGACTAGTGAACGCGCTAGAGTTAATCGTAAGCTTCGGAAGCCAGCATGTACCCGGCAATGATGGGAACATGCTTTTTAGCAATCGCATTGCTCAGGAATGACATGACAATATCATTCCGTTCCATCCATGCCTCGTGCTCTGGTGAGCCCACCGCGGGAACCTTCTCCTCTCCCTTCAAAAGCTTGATGAGGCCGCGCACTTTCATTGCCAGCTCGAACTGCCATCTCCAAAGGGGGAAGTCAGTCCCCTCGAAAATGGGGACTCCTCCCAAGGGTCCAAGACCTTGCGGCAGTGATGTAGCACTCACATTTGCTCCAATGGTCTGCCCTATAATAGCCACTGTTGAGCTTGAGGACTGCCCTGCGGCAGCCCCCACTCCTCCCGATGGGTCAACCATTTTTGTTGCCCTTGTGTGCTTCCCACGTCTCTGCTGCGTTGAGGCCAATATAGGCTGATGTTAGCTGATGTCTGCTACCGGTTTTAGGATGTAGATCCGTTGCTTACCCCTCCAGCCAATGTTCACCTGCAGACAAAAAGTATATCTACACCAACACACCCAGGGTCTTGCCACCAAGGGCACAACATGTCCTGGTTGGGACACAAGGGTCGTGCCTCCAAGGGAAGAGCTTGTCCTTGGTCCATGTGTTCTGAGTGCAGACCAAGCCGTTGGAGCTGATGAAGTTGATGGAACTGATGGAGCTGATGGAGCCGGCGTGTGCACCTGGAGAGAGAGTACCAGAGTTGAGCGAAGCGTGCCTTACAACTGGTCAGTGTGGGCCCATAACCCTTTGTCAACCGGCCTGAGGCAAACGGACTAGAAAACAAGGCCGACACAATAGCACCTGCCGTCCGCTCCTAGCATTTCAGCTAGGAGAAGATATCACCCTCAGGATAACAGTTCCACACTGAGCAGTTCCTAGGCAATCACTTGGTAGCAACTGTGTCCACTTAACGCTTGGTCACTTTCGCGCGAGGTGCTAGTCAAAGACTAACTCCTGGGGCTCAGACCAACCAGTGTCTTCTTTATACTGTTCCTTAGTTGGACAACTCTGTGAGGAGCATCTAAGGCCAGATTGTGTAATTAGAATGAGGAATGAGCCTGGTACATATAGTCCTAGACCTGGCTTCTAAGGTGTGTGGGTAGTGGCACTTTTGGGGTGGTCACTCCACACCACCTCACCAATCTGCCAATTGGCGCATTCACTTACCGCCAAGTAGCGCACACTTCTCATGCATGGAGGAATGTCTAAGAAACTTCCCCCCTGTGCAGGAAGGTAAAAAAACCTCCTGCGCACATTAAGGCTCGATCGCAGGACCTGTTGTCCCTAAGTCCAACATGCTATCCGTTGCGCTACACTTCTGGTGTCTCGCTTGGACTTGCACCACGAACAAGGTTTGGGGGACTTACTCCAAGGGA
>SZWC01001658.1:37677-52845 GCA_023375785.1 Penium margaritaceum
CAATGGGCAGATGCAAGAATCCAACTGTAGACGACCAACCAACCACAATTCTTATCGTGGAGATGATGTTCCCAAGTGATGCAAATCTGCACTTTGATGATATTGACGCCTTCCGTCAACAAGAAAAGTCTCCATTGTGGACCTTTTAAAAGCCGAGCTATTCAAACTAGACCTCAGTAGTGGGCCGGATGTGTGAGGTGTTTCATCACATCTTTTACCAAGCATTTACCCGAAATTCCATGTCAAATTGAGAGCTTGAGCTCTCCGTATGTGTGAGGGTGGATACTGTGAGTTTGCTATGGGACTAACCTCAAATCTTGGAACTTTGAGTGGAGAGGAACTTTTAAGGGTTATGAGAGGGAGGGCCCTTGAAGGAGCCCTCCCTGGAGCTTGGCGGCATGGTAGATAAACTGGTTGGAAATTAAAGTGAGCCGGGTCATCACAAGTGAAAACCCCTCCATTGGGTCATTCGAAGAACGTATAGTAAAGGGGCTCTATTTTGAAATACAACACAACGTGAATGGAAATAGAGTTCCATCAGCAGGGTGTGATAAGCCAGTTAATGTCACGGCCACCTTGCAGCAATGGCCACTTCAAATCTAAAAAAACCGGATCCAAGGTGAATGCTACCCATCCAAAACACAACATTATCAATGCATGCACTTCTATTTCTTAATCTCCTATCAAAGCAACAAATAATTCCACCACACAATGCCAATTGAGAAAAACACCAAGATGGACAACCCCAAACTAGAATCAAGAAAACACTCGTCTACTAAAAATGTAACGCATATGGCCCAACCGGTTGAAGGAACTGTGAGACATCCCTCTCACTAGAAAAATGATTGGATGGGGATGTGACCTATACTAAGATGACTTCGTGTGCAAGGGCAGGTGCTCTAAATGTAAATCTTGAACACCACAAAACAAACCATTGCACAACATGGAGGCTAATGGTGCGTAGAAAATGCCTTGAGAAGTGTGGAAAGCTAGAATTACACTTAGGATGACACTCAGCCACTGGCACAGCCTGGTAGAGCACCACACCCCTCTTAGCAACATCGTGTGGTGCACGAACAAAACCCTCTGGTAACTCACCTAAGACACCATCACCTCCCCATAATCAAGACCATACAACATGATAAGGTTAGAACATGTGCCTGAGAAAAGAACAAAGTTGTTGTCGTTAGAGCCAATCCTAAACCCTTACACCTCTCCGAACGATATGTGCCTGCCTTCACTTGAACATCTTCACTAAAAATACACTTTTCTTCTCAGATTCCTCTCCTTCAAACCTTTTGATAGAAAAAATGAAAACGTGCTTGGCCTACCCACTTCTCAACAACACTTCCCTGGGACTCCCAGCTGACACGTGGAGCACCATGCTTACTGCCATCTAAGGGGAGGAGATGGACGAGAGAATATGCAAGGAAGCTTCCTAGCAACTCTCCCGTTAATCAGGCGTCAGTGCTTGATCAGACGGTGACGACAGTCACAAGTCATGCACGCAACGGCAAGAGTTTGGCTAGGGGACACAAGGCAAAGTGTTTGAATGCCTCCATAACATTTGCAGAGAGAGATAACAAATGACAGGTCCATGGCCTAAATACCTGTCGCTGCGCACAGCGGGTGTCGCACGCGGCGGTCCAAGAGTTGTCCTATAACCGGCCCAAAACCACTGTTTTGGCCATAACTCTGCGCACACATGGCAGAATGCTACGCCGTCTGGACCTAGACGTGCATGATCCCAAGACGGACACTACGACTCATCACATGCATGCATCCATCATCAGACAGTGGACATGCAATGCAAAAACATGCAAATCGGGCTCATGGCCAGTCCGCCGAAAAGACTCCTGCAGGCTGCAGAAAGACAGCAGGGAGTCCCGGCTGTGTCCGGGGCTCTGGAACGGTAGTCGGCCAGCTCCAAGCTGAAAGTCCGCCGCCCATCCTCCCTCCGATGTCACCAGGGCCCGCCTCAGGGATCTGCAGGAGTATGGACACGCCCGAGTGGTCACAGTAGACTGTAGAAGAACGTCACAAATCACAACACTCCCCCATGACTCGATGATACGCATGTCCATACACGTGCAGCACTGGGACAAGTACAATAATGAGTGTGAAACAGATGAGACACAGACACACATCCCACACTCAACCACCCTCACGCATGGGGCGAAGCACAACCGAACGAATGGCCACCAGGAACTTTCCGCGAGCTAGTGCCTTCGTCAAGAAATCAGCACGCCGCATGTGAGTGCCAACCCACATGACGGAGATCACGTGTCGCTCCACCAGATCACGCAAAAAGTGATGCTCAACTACAATGTGCTTCGTGCAAGCGTGAAAGACACCGGAGTTCTCTGCAACGGCGAGAGCACTCTGGTTGTCGCAACGAAGCACAATAGCGGGTACTAACTGACTAAGCTCAAGAAACAGGCGCAGCAGCCATACCGCCTCAGCAGCCCGTACGCCCAAAGCAACGTACTCTGCCACCGACGAGCTATGTGCGATGCAGCCCTGCTTCCCTCTACACCAAGACACAGCGGTACCGCCAAGCACGAACACGTAGCCAGTACGGCTGTGTCCATCTGGGCTCCAAGCCCAGTCGCTGTCAGTGTAGGCGTCAAGGACCATCGAACACTGCCGACGAAAGCAGATTTCGAGGTACGGTGTGGATACCACATACCGCACCACTCGTACAGCCACGTGAAGGGCTCTAGCACAAGGAGCTTCCGAGAACTGAGCAAGGAGGTTGACAGCGAAAGCGATGTCAGGACGTGTGGTAGTGGCCGAGTACATCAAAGATCCGATGAGACAGAGGTACAAGGTCGCGTCCACTGTCTCCCCTAGCTGTGTGGGATCATCCACCTTCAGGGCATCCTGCCCATCGGGTGTAAGAGGTGTGGAAGCGGTGGGTACTGCACCAAGGAGTTCGCTGAAACGCTCCCCCACGACTTGTGCATATTGGGCCTGATGCAGCAACAACGTCCGACGCCTGCGATCTCGGACGATCTCCATACCAAGAAACACCGATGCAGGACCAAGGTCCTTCATCCTGTAGGCAGTCTGAAGGACAGCCATGGCCTCCTTCACGGCCTCCTGAGATGGAGACGCGATTAGAAGGTCATCGACATAGACCACGATGGCGGTGAACCGCTCGGGTGTCGGTAGGATGAAGAGAGATGGATCTGCCTCGCTCTGTACATATCCTGCACGAGTCAAAGTGTCGATGATCTCCCGGTTCCAACATCGTGAAGACTGCTTGAGGCCGTACAAGGACTTGCGCAAGCGCCAAACCTTGTCACCATCCTCAAAGCCTGGTGGCTGAGCCACGTAAATCTCCTTATCCGGAGAGCCATGGAGGAACGCATTGTTCACATCCATCTGGTGAAGTTCCCAGTCATGCTGAGCCACTACACTGAACAAAGCTTGAGCTGAGGTCATCCAGCCAACAGGGACAAAAGTGTCAGTGTAGTCAACGCCCTCAATCTGAGAGTACCCCTTGACGACCAAGCGGGCCTTGTAGCGTTCCAGTGAGCCATCTGGCTTCACTTTCTTGTGAAAGACCCACTTCACCTGCATTTTCTTCCTCCCAGGCGAAAGGTCGACAAGCTCATAGACTCTATGCTCTTGGATAGCGCAAAGCTCATCCTTGCAGGCAGCTCGCTAAGCGGCAGCATCCTGTGATGAGAGATCTTCCCTCGGGATGCCCGGGTCGGGCGCCACAGAGGGAGAGCTCTGCATGGCAAGGGCACATGCCTCGGTGCTAGGCCTGACGACCACAAGATCAGCTGCTGCATCACAAGCGATATGGAACTTACGAGTGATGACATTGTGCCCTACGGGGTACGCTGGATGTACCTCTATGAGCTCAGTGCGGACACTCAGGCCTAAGGCCTTTGTGCCCGGGTCACCACTCGCGATGCTGCGAGAGGGGCGCCTCGGTGCGGTGCCCGACGCTCACTGAGCTCCGGAATCCAGTGGTCGAAGACGGCCACCAGGCTCACGGGAGTAACCTGGGCTCGCGGGGCGCACCTCAGGCTTAGGGACAGGCATGACCACAACTGGTGAGGGCTAAGGCAAGGAAGTCGGTGATGCCGTGCGAGGAGACGCATGTGTGGGGGACACGGGGCTGGATGTGACAGCATGAGCAGGCAAGACTGGACCTGACACAGAGGTAGGAGTGCCATCAGACGCAGGTACGGGAGTAGGCGACACTAGACCAGACACAGAAACAGGAGTGCCGTATGACGCAGGTAATGGCACAGAAGCAGTTGCGGGAGCTGAAGCAGGGACACCTGTGAGGTGTGAAACAGGCTGTACGGGCGAGGTCGTTGGACCGACAGCGATGATTGTCGGGTTATCAAGGGCCGGAGACCGAGAGGTGAAGGGGGCTCGAACAGACACATCGGCCTGATGAAAGGTGCTCGCTGGCGTAGAAGTCTCCCCCATCCGCCGAGAACCCTCACAGGTAGGAACATGAGTGGCGAAGAGTGCCGTGAGCGAAGTCAGGTCACGGTAGGTGAGAGACTCGAGAAAGAGAGCGTCGCGGGACTCAATGACGCGACAACGAGTAGGGTCCCAGAAGCGCCAAGCCTTCGATCGCGGGGAAATGCCTACGAAGGCACACAAGCAACCCCCAGGTGAGACCTTGGACCCCTGTTGGTCCTCGGTGTACCACACGGAGGCCAGAGATCCTCAGATGCGAGCAAGACGAAGGTCAGCACGATGTCCAAACGAGAGCTCATACGGTGTAACATGGTCCGGAAGGGGACCGTGCAGGAGGCGGTTCCAGACCCACGTCATGTAGGCAAAGTCCTTTAAAGCGAAGGACTCAAGGAGACCGCACTCAGACCGCATAGTGCAAACCGCATCCTCCATGGTGCGGTTCCAACGCTCGGAAACACCGTTCTGCTGAGGGGTAGCAGGAGTGGAGACTTGGTGAAAAATCCCGTGCCCGGCAAAGAATCCGCCCATCTCGCCAAGGAACTCATCGCCGCGATCCGAGCGGAATGTATGCAGCATGTGACGTGACTCACGCTCAACAATCACAAGCCAGAGTTTAATCGCAAGGGCGGCGTCGCTCTTCTGACGCAGGCTGTAGACCCACTACATCCGGGTAAAGTCATCAGTCAAAGCCAGAACATACCAGCCCCGATCAGATAGGGACTCGACCGGAAGAGGACCGAGTGAAATAACTCAAGAGGCCGAAGTGCTCGGGAACGAAAGTTAGGGTAGGTGCATCGGTGCATCTTCCCCTAAGCGCAAAAGAGACAGTCGGTCTTGGGTGGCTTCTCGAAAGAAGCTGCGTCAAGACCAAGAGCTGGCTGTGTCCGAATGAGCTTCGACACATTATCAGAGCCGACGTGAAACAGACGGCGATGAAGCAACCGCTGGTGTTCCGGAGACAGAACACCAGTGACAAAAACCCGAGCAGAGGAGGAAGGGGAGCAAGGGGAGGAGGTACGAGAGACGCGATATAGATCATCCACGATAGAGGCACGAAGGACAACACTGTGAGTGTCAGTAGCAGTCACAGTCGCTGAGTCTGCGGTATGCTCCACAAAGAGACCCATCAGTGAGCAGAAATGCACAGAAACCAGGCTGAGCTCAAGATCAGGCACAAACAACACGTCAGAAAGGTATAAGGGGCCAGACGGACCGTCGAAACATACAACCCCAACAGCATGGACTGGCAAGGAGTGACCAGAGCATGTACGCACGGAACGGACAGATGTGACAGGACCGAGAAAAACAAAATCACTACGATGACACGTCATGTGATGAGTGGCACCAGAATCGATGATCCAAGTACCACCGGAGTCACGACTGGTGGACGTCACTGAACAACGGGCAATGGAACACTCGGCATCAGAGGGATCTAAGGCGTGAGTGGGGAGGAACGATGCAGGACACAAAGATGAGACTCATGAACCCAATCGGTGCAGTCAAGCCCATCATCATCACATGTTGACTGTTCTCCCCCACACGCATCGTCAGGAGTCACAAGAACGGACAGACGTACACTCTGTGGACCACCCGAAAATGACAACACACTCGCACCTCCCTCAAAGCGGAGCGCCAGAAGGTGTCGGAGCTCAGCGATGGTGCGGTCGCGTGGGTCCGGATCGCTGCTACTCGCCGGTGGAGAAGCAGGATTAGCTGCAGTCGTGGCCGCCACGCGTCCAGAGGATGGCGAGGATGACGTGCTGGACGTGGAACAGAGGGCGTGTGCAGCCTGGAGCCCACGAGTAATCCGCGTCCAGTCGAGAGGCTTCTGGCACTTGGTGCAGCGATGGGCGCCTCCACAGTTGTAGCAGTGAACAGAACGTCCACTGCTACCACTGGAGGATGACTGCTGCTATGACTGCTGCTGACCTGATCCATGCTTCCCCTTCTTCTTCTTCCCCTGAGCTGCAGCTGCAACACCCTGTGTGTAAGTGGGTATGGGCGGGGCTGAAGAGGAGGAGGAAGACGAGGACGTGATGGAGGATGAAGAAGGAGACTGCAGGAGGGATGATGGTGGTGATGTAACGACTGGTGCAGCAAGGGAAGTCTCGTGATGAGCCACTGTTGCCTCGCGGGCTGAAGTCAACTAGAGGAAGAGTTGATGCGCCCAAGGGAGAAGCTGCAGAGAGGCTGAAAAGGGCTCAAGGACAGCGTCGCTGTACCGTGTGAAGATGTCAGTATACTCAAGGCAAACTCCGAGCATCATAGTACGGAGCGCCCACAGCTGTGTGCCTCCGGAGGTCCCAAGGCGCGTGTAGATGCGCATGGCACATCGCGAGTAATCGCCTGCAAGCTCTGAAGGCCCCTGACGGAGAGAGTGGAAGGCACAAATGTGTGCTGCACGGGTGGCGTGTGTCTCTGCGACCAGCAGGGATAAGGCCAGATCCCAACGTCCGCGTAGATCGGCACCGGTGCCTGTGCCGGGCTCCCCAAGGAAGGGGCGGAAGTTGACGATGGTCTCGCGTGGCATGGTATAGAGGAGTCCGCGCATCGCTCTGGCTGCTGTCAGTACCTGTGCTGGGTCTGTACGCTGATACAGGCTGTGGTAGTAGGGCCACACGCCCTCTGAAGTAGCCCAGACCTGAAAAAGGATCTCCCAGCAGTCGAAGCCATCCTCGGTGATGTACCGTGGAGGTGGTGTCTCAAAGTCCTTGGGTTGCCGCTCCGTGGGGAGAGCAACCGTAGGCCGAGGGGGACAAGGGACGGGGAAGACTCCTGGAAGGGGATAGTCACTGGGATAGTCGGGTGACGATCGCACCGAAGGAATCCAAGGAGATCTGGTGCCTGTCTGCAGTTGACGGAGGCGCTCGTGAAGAACTCGAATCTCATGATCCGGGGAGTCGTTTGTCATGCCTGGCATGAATGGCTCATCATCCAGGAGGTCAGAAGGTGGTGGGTCAGATCGAGCTCCTGTAACGGGTGCCCGAGCCGACTGTTGTGTAGAGAATGCGACGCCGGCAGCTCCCTCGGAAACTTGCCGTTGGACTATGGACTGGCCACTCAGAAGCTCAGTCAGCGTACGGATGGCATCAGTCTGCTCTCGCTATAGGCGACGCATCTCAACCTGCTGGCTCCGCAGGTAATCAATGGCCTGCAAGCGTGGGCTCAAGCCCCCAGAAGAGGAGGAGGAGGGATCATCTGTCGCCTGCCCCTTGTTGTCCGACTAGTTCAAGTCGCCTCTCAGTATGGGTCAACAGGTCAGGTTTGTTCGATTGCAAAAGCAGTAGCGTTTCTCGAGGAGTTGAGATGCTGGCAATTTTTTACTGTCCGGCCAAAATTTTGGCTAAGTATGGTGCTGACGTCAGGAGGTGGTTGCTGACGTCAGCACGACCTGATGACATCAGCAAGCAAAAATGCTGAAGTTGGCTCGACTCCCTTCTTATTTCAGTTTTTTTGTCTCGTGGTTCTGCGCGAGCGTGCAGCCGCTCCGCGGCGGTTGCGCGGAAGCCAAGTTGAGACTGCGTAGCAGCTTCCGCACAGGTGCTGCTGCAGCTATGCTGTCAGCTACAACAGCAGCTGCGTGGCTGCGTGCACAACAGGCAGCAGCGGCTACGCAATGCCGCTGCTGTGGCTGCGCGCTGCGGCTGCTGCTCGCTGCCGCCACCGAGCAACGCTGCTGCTGCTACTGCCATGTTGTTGTTGTTGCAGCTGTTGCCTTTGCTGCTGCCGCCGCAGCTACCGCTGCTACTGCTGCGTTGTTGTTGATGCCGCTGCTACTGCTCTGCTGTTGCCACCGCCGCCGCCGCTCACTGCTGTTGCCGAGGCCGCCGCTGTGGCTACGGACGGCGGCTACACTCGCTACAGTCGCCACGCGCTGCTGTAGCTGCTGCTACGGCGTTGGTGCTCCCGTTGCTGCTGCTACTACTCTGCTGCTATGATGCTGCTGGCACGGCGGCATCGCCGCTGCTACGGTTTCACGTTGTGGGTGTGGGCTGCGTTGATGGTGACCGGCTGTCTTCGATAGGCCCCAGTGGATCTGCTGGAGCAGTGACTCTCACTGTTGCTGCTCTGCTCCATCTCTGCTGCACAGCTCAGTGAGAACTGTCTCACTATTCTAATACCAAGAGAATATGCAAGGAAGCTTCCTAGTAACACTCCTGTTGACCAGGAGTCAGTGCCTGATCAGACGGTGACGACAGTCACAAGTCGTGCATGCAACGGTAAGAGTGTGTCTAGGGGACACAAGGCAAAGTGTCTGAATGCTTCCATAGCATTTGCAGAGAGAGACAACAAATGACAGGTCCATGGCCTAAATACCTGACGCGGCGCACAGCGGGTGTCGTACGCGGCGGTCCAAGAGCTGTCCTAAAACCGGCCCAAAACCACTGTTTTGGCCATAACGCTGCGCACACATGTGAGAATGCTACGTCGTCTGAACCTAGACGTGCAGGATCACAAGACAGACGCTATGACTGGTCAGATGCATGCATCCATCATCAGAAGGTGGACACGCAATGCAAAAACATGCAAATCGGGCTCATGGCCAGTCCGCCGAAAAGACTCCTGCAGGCTGTAGAAAGACAGCAGGGAGTCCCGGCAGTGTCCGGGGCTCTGAAACGGTAGTCTGCCAGCTCCAAGCTGGTAGTCCGCCGCCCGTCGTCCCTCCGATGTCACCAAGGCCCGCCTCAGGGATCTGCACGAGTATGGACACGGCCGAGTGGTCACAGTAGACTGTACAAGATCGACACAAATCACAACAGGACGCTGCCATGGATTGGAAGGAATCCTTGGGCAATTAGGTCGAAAGCGCGGTGCTTGAGGGTCTTCGACCCCCAAGCCATCCTGTCCAACCACATATAGGCCAAGGACCTTTGCTTAATGCACGTTGCGTCGGCCACGCGCTACACTCCCTCCGCTTGAGAGTGAGCCGCTCCCGGAATTCGTACGCCAGGCTGGAATCAAAGTGTTCTGATACGAATGTAGCGTATTGAACAAAATCCTTGGCCAAATAGGCCAAAACCGTAGTGCTTGAGGGCCTGAACCTCAAGCCATCTTGCCCAGCCGCTCATAAGCCAAGGATCATTGCTCGATTTACGTGGCACCGGCCGCGCGCTACAAGCATAATCCTTTCTTGGTATTGAAAAACTGTAATGGAAACACAGATTTCCATTCACAGTATGATTATGTAAAAAAAGGTTGCTTGCTTCTATATGACCATTTCACGATGTGCCGTAGTGTACCTTTGCTTCAACCTCAACAACGCTTCATGCGCAGGAAATAATCTGCGTCTAAACTAGAAGTTACTAGCTTCCCTACCTCATCTCAAGAGTCCGGTTCATGAATGAAGTGTTGCCTTTGATCACACACCCCTCAATCAGAACGCATACCCTCTTTGAGGACTTCCCATAAGGTACCTTGTTTCCCTGGTCTCCCTTACCATGTTCATCAAATTTTCAGTGAGTTTCCTTTGATTCCCATGACTTCCTTCCTCTCTAATAAGCATGCATCCCCTATAAGTACGTCCTCGAGAGCCAATGTGGTCGTCAATCGAAAGTCCAAGGGAATTGCTGTCCACGAACCCCTCTTTTCCATCCTCCTTGCATTTTGGCGAATGAAATCTTCAGTTTTCACTTGGAACCATTTCATTCCAAATCACCTTGGTCTGTTCGTCGACCTGCTCCAGTCTACGGACTGCCTAAAGAGCGCTGGTCACACCGATCATGTTGCCCTAAGAGAAATTCTTGGATTAATTTTCTTAATTTAATTTTAAAATGTATTTTTTTAAAATAATACATGTAACATGTTATTAATTGCAATATATTTTTAATTCCTTCAAATGTTGTTCTGCTAGATTTCTTCTACGGGAATGGTGATGTATCATAATTTGAATGAAATGAAATATCATATGATTCTCACATTACCTGCGTGGGAATGAAACTAATCCTTCTTTCTCCATCAGTGATAACCCTGGGTTCTTCTCGTGGACCGTTCTTGAAGTGTACTCGGTCCGTCGGTAGGTGACAACCAAGGATTTCCAGGTAAGGATTTTAAGGCTGTTCGGTCACGACCAGGGGCCAAAAAAAAAGGATTTTAAGGCTGTTGTTCACATCTTGCGATTTCGATTTCTGCTCATTTGCAGGTCGTTGGTAGGCCTGACGGCTAACGGTCAGCCGCGCCAATGAGCGCCGGGCCACCACGTCATCTGCCGCCACCGGAAGACCAATCGACCGGCCGGCCTCACCGCTACCGGCAGGGACGTCGGCCGCCGATGCGCTGGCTGCCCGTCTGTCTGGCTCGCTGGCTGGCTGACTGGTTCCACCGCGAGCGAATGCGGTGGCCTGCCTGGCGTCTCGTGTTGTCGTCGTCCCGTCGTCACGGCAGTGGTTGTGTTACGGACAGCCTTCTGTACTTCCGTCTGTAGACAAGCCGAACTGGAGTAGCAACCGAATACGGATCCGGAGGTGAAGTCGTTCCTCGAGGCCTTGGGCAGCTCTCCTTCGCCTGTGTAGTTTCAACTTGCCTGGAGCACGATCCTCTGCGAGTTCCGGTAGTCATGGCGCGGTTTTTCTCTCCGCTGTTGGTGGCTGGCCTGCTGCTTTGCCAAGCCGCCGCCTTTGCGGCGGCTGCTGATGAGCCGTCGGATGTCGTCGTTCTGACTCCTTCCAACTTCGACGACTACGTGGGCAAGGACAAGGCGGCGTTTGTCGAGTTTTATGCCCCATGGTTAGCTGACTTCCCCTGCCTTTTCTTCCCCCCGTGCCTTTCCATGTGTACCACGTCTTGCTTCACTGTTTGTTGTTCTTTTTGGTGGAGTTTTTCCCTGTTTTTTCTTTCTTTCTTTTTCTTTCTCTTTTTCCCCTCTCCTCGCCCCCCACTCAGGCACCGCTGTACTCTCGCTTTTCTTTCCTTTTTCTGACTTCTTCATTCGGGACGACACTCGGCGTTGAGAAGCTGAGGAGACTGCGGGCAGGGACACGGCAGGATATGGCGGCTTGTATCGATATGTACCCCCTGATCATAATAGTCATGTGCACTGTCTCCCTGCGATGCCTTGTCGTTCACAACGCATAACTTCATTCTGTCTTGCACAGAAGGTCCCCCCCCCGCCCCCACCCTAGTCATTCTATCGCGCAGCGACTGTTGCCCTGGGCCATTGTAGGCATTGTCGATACTGGTCCAATTTTTCAACTATGAATGCCGCCTTATCTGTGGCTTTCTTGGGTAGCGATTTCGGTAGTGTTTGGTCTTAATGGTAGTGGAGGACCTTCGCGTGCAGTCACGGAGAAGACGGCTCTCCCAATCTTCTTGCACTGAATGAGAAGTTTCAGAGAGTTTGCAACGTGCACTTCTGCGACGGATGTGCAGGTGCGGGCACTGCAAGAAGCTGGCTCCCGAGTACGAGAAGTTTGGCACCGCCTTCAAGAAAACTTCTTCAGTGGCCATCGCCAAGGTCAGTGGTGCTTGCAACTCTGTTGCAAGCAGATTTTGTCGATAGAAGTTGTAATCCTGACCATGACCAGTTTCATTGCCTTACTCGACGTCCGTTAGCCTTTCTTCCTTGCACATCTTTCTGACGCTTATTCCTTTTCTCCTGTGTGCCTGCTTGCCTGTGCGCCTGTGTCTGTGTCAGTAGGGTCTGCTTCTTTTTTACCCCTCATCTGCTTCCCCCAACCCCCTTCCCTCTGCCTCGAAGGCTTCGCTTGCAGATGGAATCTGCCACTTGCCTCAGTGACTTGTGAGATACCTGCCGGCTTTGAACTTTGTCTTTCCTTAAATGTTGGGTGACTTGGTTGGTGCAGGTTGACTGTGACGAGCACAAGGACCTCNATTGGAATTTCAACTAATCGTACCTCGATTTGGATCGCACTCGACCAGATCGAAGGCGTCAATTTAATTGGCGATTCGATTTCGATTCCCCATGAGTCCCAAAAAACGATCATTTTGATGTGTGAAAAACGATTAATCCGATTTTTGTAATCGCGATCGAACGCCTGAAAACACAGATATGGACATCCCAAGGAGGAAAAACTCCGAGATGACAATTAAATCGGTTTCAGACATGATCTGCGATCTGATTATGATTTGGGGGGAGATGCACCTCGACCAATTTGATCTGTGATCGAATGCACAGTCTTCGATTGATTAAGAAAAATCGAAATGGGCGATTTGCACGATTTTTGATTTGATTTAATCGAATCAAGATCAAACAATCAGCCCTATTGGTAAACCATTCCTGTTCGTCACGCACACTCTGTGAATGGCATCGGCTGGGTCTTCAGATACCGCAGTTGCTGCTCCACATGTATAACATATAGGTCAAGGTATGAAGGGAGGAAGAGCCTCTTTCTCCCTACTTACTTTGACCTTCATGTAATCTATGTGCGCATCTCAACCTGAATGTGAAAGACTTGGTGCACTGCCCTGTTGGGTGGCTGGTTCCATAGCTTTTAGACAAGAACACAACACTGGGTGTAGGAAAAGAGACGGGCAAATCATAGTTCTGGGTCATTTCGTTGTGCGCGTCACTGCACAGGTAAATTGTGCAAAGCAGAATTCTCACATGTGCTCCACAATTGTAAAAGTTGGGTGTTGTGCCGCTTTTGATTTCATCTTGGCCCAGTGGGAACGCATGCATTCTGGATGAAGTGGGCCGGGCCGACTCCACTCCGAGGATGTTGGCCCACCTTTCTGAACTCAAATCCGCATGTCGTCATACGTGCTGCTGCCTTCGCTGTCCATCCCCTCGGTGCTAGGGTGGACAAAAATGATTGACCCAATGTTAACATTTGTATCAACCCTCAACATTGTCACCATTCTTGAGATCGATAGTGAAGGTTGATATTGATAAGATGTCGACATGTAGCCCTGGCCTTCCCAAATATAGACCCCCATACATGTCAATATCGACTGTCTTCTTCCTCTTTGAAGACAGAAGAAGACAGAGGTTTGTCTGGACAATTTTGATGCAAGGAAACCATTTTTGCAGTCTTCGACAAGTTTGAAACACTTTCAGGCCCTGGTTTGAGTCATTGGGAGTTATTATAGTATTGACCACGGGTCAATATGGGGCAGATATTGACCAACATTGAGCAACGTTGAGGTCTATGATCTTTTGAATCATCCGCACCCACATATTAAGATGTTGAGATACTGATATCGAAACATTGACTTGGGCAGTATTCCCACCCTACTCAGTGCCCTCCTGCGGGCCTCTCAATTCTTCCGCTGTTATTGCCGCGTGCCCTAGCTCTCTGAGAGATGTGAGCATGGATATGAGAGGACAGGGTGGTACGGAAACACCACAGCCATCAGTCAGTGGTTTGGTTTTGAACTTGTGGCCACCACTACTAGTGGCCACCACCAGTTCATGCTCTCATCCAGCTGGGGGTACATTCACTGTTTCATTCTAGTGCCGTTGACTTCAACCACCCTGCGAGCCTCTCTGTTGCTCACTCGAACATGTGACGTGGCCCAGTGGTCACAAGCTGGGAACCTGCAAGCTAGGTGTTGTCGGCGCGCATGGTCAGGGGCTCAGTCACATCACCACCACCGCTGACCTCCTGGAAGGGCTGCAATGCCACACTAATTGCATACCGCATGGCACGAAACACCACGGAACAATAGTACAATGTCGGAGTACTGGAATGTACCACTTTCCGCCGAAGGTTAACACCGATCGGANGACGTGGCCCAGTGGTCACAAGCTGGGAACCTGCAAGCTAGGTGTTGTCGGCGCGCATGGTCAGGGGCTCAGTCACATCACCACCACCGCTGACCTCCTGGAAGGGCTGCAATGCCACACTAATTGCATACCGCATGGCACGAAACACCACGGAACAATAGTACAATGTCGGAGTACTGGAATGTACCACTTTCCGCCGAAGGTTAACACCGATCGGAGTTAAGATCCCACAGTTAGTGTGGCATAGTTTAGAATTCTTAGACGTTTTGCTCAAGTTCTGAGATTGGGTGACGAAACGCCCTTAATTGAAACTTGGACTGGCAAAACAGGCTGTACTTTACTGTGGCATTTTCAGCACTGATAGTCGCATACAGGACGTCTGCTTCATGGGTGTCACTCCTTGAGTCCCAAAGTCAGAGACTGGTACAGGTTCCCTTACAGATGTCTTGCAAAACTCGGCACTACTGTACTCCACTTCACTGTGTGGACCAGTATTGCAGTGGTGTATGTGAAGCGTTCGACAGGTCGGACGCAAAATTGTGAAGGTGCTTCGTAAGCAAAGTGGCTACTGCACACATCCAGGACTATGGTGCACTAAGTCTTCGTACTCCTACTGATGATTCCAGTGTCAGCCCTGCCTCTCAGGGAGGCTGGGCGTATGACCAGCCCCCTGGCAAATGAGCTGGTTCTCCAGACTGCGCTCTTCTGGTTTCTGGTGGATAACTTCTTTCTTTCCTTGCCGCAAGCCTCACTTGCTCGCTCGCTCACTCAATCACTCACTCACTCTCTTGCTGGCTCGCTCGCTCGCTTGCTGGCTCGCTCGCTCGCCCACTCACTCACTCACTCACTCACTCATGCACTCGCTCGCTCGCTCGCTCACTCACTCACTCGCTCACTCACTCAGTCACTCACTCACTCACTCACTCACTCACTCACTCACTCACTCACTCACTCACTCACTCACTCACTCACTCACTCACTCACTCACTCACTCACTCACTGGCATGCTCGCTCGCTCTCTTATTCAATCACTC